>MU228067.1:1167682-1201436 GCA_018584345.1 Thuja plicata | reverse complement strand
AACAATAATGGAAGCGTGTGTACTGAGAGGGGAGGGGTAAATCAGTACCCTTAAAATTTATATCAATTAACCTTAGTAATCTTTTCTTGCATTACCTGTACCATATTTCTTTTCTACCTTATGCATGTATGATCATAACATAAATGTAAGTGTATGTAAACAATCTTATAAAAATTCATGAAACTTAGTTACACATGACACAAGAATTGGTAACATAGAAAACCCCTGATAGACGGTAAAAATCATGGTGGGGATAAAACCCACAAAGCTTCACTATCTATAGAATGGAAGGTGTCGGTTAAGGCAACAAGTTGTGATCACTTCTGATGATCTTACCCTGTTAGGAGTAACATGTTAGACTTGTTAAGTCTACTATGTTAAGATATTTTAACAACACAATGTATGTGTGCACTCGGTTAAGAGATTAACAATAGGACTATTAAGTCCACCTTCTTGAAGGATTTCTTCTATTTTCTACAATTGTTAGAGAGTAGACAAAAATACTTATGACCTGATAACTTGCCATCTTGAAGTGTTGAATACAAATCCTTTAAGTTCACAAAATAATGTATCACCTTATTATGACGATTAATACCTCTGTTCTGCTCGGTATCATTGAATCTAGTTCTTCATAACTGAATTCTTCCTTTTGTGTCCTTTTGCATGAAACTCTCTATCTGATCAATAGATGTCTTTTTTGGCTAAAATCATCATGTTCTTGATTGATTATATATCTATATATACAAATTTTTTGACCTAATTAGGTTTCACGTATTACAAAAAAAACTCTATCATCAAAGGTTTACAAATTGACCTTGATCTCCTAGTTTGCATGTTTAAAATTAGTTAAACTGATTAAAAATATTACTTATGCTTTACTTGATCCTCAAGAAATGGTTTTATAGCTAAGCACATAGCTATTTTTAAGACTAAAGTTCTTTAGCTAATGTATATCTCAGATTCGTTATTCTCGGGAATACAAATGTCTCTCGGTAGACTGGTGCTTGGGTTACTCTGTAGAGTGTGCTCTTAGTTTACTCTCTGAACTATGCTCTCAGTTTACTCTTTCAACTGTCTATCGGTGATAGTGCTATCGATGTTCACTGAGTTTGGTGATCACTTTTCTAAGACATTTTCGGTGACCTCTGCACTTGACTGAATGTTGTCACTCAGTGATCATGAAACTGACAGTTCAAAAAATTGTTTCCTTGTATACTAATGACAACTTACAATCCCTTAAGAATTATAAATCTCTACCTTTGGCATTAGTATTAAAAACTTATATGTGCAAACTGATATATTCAGTATATACACCAAGTTTTTACCTTGTCAATGAATCCCCCTATGTGCATGCCTCGGTATAGTGTATGTACATGTTTGAACCTTGGTACATTTTCCCCTTTGGATTTTCCCCCTTTTGTACATTCATTTTCCCCCTTTTTTGAAAATAATGACAAAGGTATAGTACTTACATCTTATCAAATACGTGGGCATGGATTTGTTGAATATCTGCCATCTAATTCTCCCATTTTTCCTTGAGTTGTTCGAGGGTCATGTGCTCCAAAGTGATTCTAGTGTGCATGTCATATATACTGGTGACTGACATCTTTGGGGTGGCAATTAGTGTCTTTGCTGAAGTCATGTGTTTCAACAACAATATGAGATTCGGTAGTAACATATCTTGGAGATTGGTTACTGTTACCCAATTTTATGTTCATTCAAATGGTTAGGGTTGTTAGCCTAATTACTAGGTGAGTTGCTAAATAACCTAGTTTGCACATTATTAGTGATCTGAATTAAGTTTTTATTCATTTCCTAAAAGCTAAAAATGAAAAGTACATAAAGGAAAGGATCAAACTAAGATATCCAGGAAATAAAATGATATATACATTGGATCATATTTGATTTGAACATAAATAACTAGTATGTGCAGAAGGGAAGTAAAGTATTTATCTAAGCTCACACAGGCCGTGAGCATAGCCAACTCCTAGAAATCTATGGCTAACTACATACACGCACATAAGAAAATGAACATAAATAACAAGGTACCAGACATTTCCTAAAGCAAGGAAGAGGGGTTGGCCTGGGTGTGACTCAAATATGCTCCTGATTGGATCCAAAACCTAAAAGAAAGAGAATAAATAATTTTGGATTCAATGGATCTAAGCAATGCATGATAAGTTGTTATCTACATACACTTACAGTAATGCATGCATGAAATCAGACATACATCAAAAGAAGAAAACTATGCTCCAGACATGAACATACTCACAACAATGTTGCAGAGGAAAGAAGGATACCATGTTTTTCTAATATGTCTGTTGCATGTGTAGGTATAGAAGAAGCTGTTTTATTACATTTATATGTGATAAATGTCATCACTCATGCACATACAGTCTTTAAGGACAGCCATCGCAAGCCACCTTTAAAGAACAACTATGCATGGGGAAGAACACTTATGAAGATGAAGACTCTCGAGAAGAATAATGGATAGTGTTTCTCTGTAATGTGGGCATTGTCAATATTCCCTCAAAGCCCTTGATAGAGCCCACATGACAGGGCAAGAGCACCCATCATCAGATGCCAGGTCCTCGCGTACCATACATTGAAACCGATTAGGGTTATCAGAAGCCCCATAAAAAAGGGTTTCTGGTTATCCTAATAGTCACAAGGAGGAGCACTGATCCAAAAGGAGAGAATAGAATGAAACAACAGTAACAATGGAGCATTTAGAATACATAAGAGAAGGTACAATAATGGTGCATGAGGACAACTTTAAGTCAAAGTCATGATGAGACATCAATGGTGTATGAAGACACAAAAATGCATGATACATATGACACATTTTGCAAAATCAGCATATCATGATGGATCTCAGCATTGAAGATGGGAACTTTCTAGACACAACAACAATGATGCATGCACTTCCAAAGTTTAGAGAAGAAAGAGGTATGGTGTTTTGCATATGAATACATGCATATCATGTGTGAAAAAGTAATTAAAAAGTACATAAATTTCAAATGTTAGCATCATTTATGTATTACACATGAGAAAAGATGCTATGCACATTTGAGGATCTTCATATAGCTTGTTGGGACAGCAAGGTTATGTTGTATGTGGTAAATTTGGCCTTGTTAACTCACCATACACTTCAACATAGTCCTTCTTCACCAGATACACACAAGACTGAATATGAGATTATTCATCCCGTCTGCCTGCATGATTCGACCTGTTGCCTTCTATCCATATGGGGTTTTTGAAATAGCTCTCAGAACGAGAGTCTCACAACCATAGACCAATCTAGGAATGCAGGATTTTTCTCCATGAATGCAATACAATGCAAGATTACTCTAAGAATGAAAGAAGTGAGCTTAGTCTAAGACATGATTTCAATGCAATTATTCTAGAAATTGAAACTATCTTATTGCAATAATGAAATTATTCTATATGAGATTATCAAGAAATGTGACAATAATTTAGTATTCTAATAATGCATGAAAAATGAGTGGGGGTTTGAATGAGAGAATGAGAGTTCTTTTATAGACTCAGAGATGATCAGAATAGAAAATTTCCTCTTTGAAATAAAATGGATGGAAAAGCCAATTTAATTTAGAAAGATTTATTTAAAAGAATACAATAAATTATTTTCTCTTAGCTTTAACTGTTTTCTTTTTTTGATTTAATTATGTTTTAATTGAATTTATCTGTTTTCTCTCTCTTTAAAGCATAATTAAAGAGAAGTTTCCAATTCTGAACAGAAGAAAGATTTTTGAGAGAATATCCAATTAATTAAATAAATATGACCTCATAATTGCTTTTTCTCAATTATCTAAATATTAAATTGAATTATTGAAAATGAGGATATTTATTTAATAATTAAATATCATTTAATTCATTTTTCATGTGTCTTAGCTAAAGAGGGTGAATTTAATTTAATTAAAGTGCTAGGACTTTATTAATTAAATTAATTCGATCATAAGGTTTGTTTAGCCAATAGATATTCAGGAATTAAATATGATGTATGATTAATGCAGATTTAGGATTTTCTGCATTTTACACTCAAGTCAAGTAGAGTCAGTCAAAACTCAGAATTGCCTAGTACAATAGGACTTTGATGATCTAGAAGAGTGACAAATGCAACAAAATTGGTTAGGGTTGCAAGATGCCAATTTTGGGGTGTTACATTTTTCCCCTCTTTGAATTGATGTGCGAGCAGCATATTGATTCAAAGAATAGTCTAATGCTTGAAGCACAGAAGAATAGATTTCAAAAATTGATGATGCAAAGATCAATTGATGAATATTTCAGAGCCATCTCTAGTACAGAGCTTGACTCTTCGAAGTCTAGGTTAGGTTGTCAAGACATCGGTCAAATAGATTTTTCAAGGGTCATCTTCAGAACGAATCTTGATCCCCAGGGATCCGAGTTAGAATGCCATGATACCTAAATAGATTTGATATCTTTAACAAGACTGTCCTTAAAATGAGGGTCAACCTTCAGGAGTCAGGGTTAGAATGACCCGATACCTATCCATAAAGAGTATAGTCAAATAGAGATTTTAGGGCTATCTCCAGAAAAAAGCTTAGTCCCCCAATATCTAGGTTAGATTGCCAAGACACTGGTCAGATTGATATCTTTCACAAGACTATCCCCAGAATGAGGCTCAATCTTTAGGAGTCAGGGTTAGAATGCCCCGATACCTATCTCAAAAGATAGTAGATAGAGGTTCAGAATCATCTCCAGAACGGAGCTTGATTATCAGGAGTCAGGGTTAGATTTCCCCGATACCTGTCCCAAATGATAGTTTATCGAGAACCATCTCCAGAATGGAGCTTGATCCTCAAGAATCTGAGTTAGATTTTTTAGATACTAAATAGATTACAAGATGTAAGGAACAAAGATGTCCTTATTGATTGTGGAGTGTCCAGTTTTGACTATGAGGTATGAAAAAATTGCACATGCCCCAAGTGATGAGATGCCCCTAGCAATGAGGACTTTTGAATATCAGATCAGATTGATTGGAATAGATTCAATGATGTAATCATCCTACCCCCTCAGGAGCGAAATGGAAAGATGACACGCCATAATGATGATTGAGAGAAAAGTGTATTTGGTAAATTTGGCCTTGTTAACTCACCATACACTTCAACATAGTCCTTCACCAGATACACACAAGATTGAATATGAGATTATTCATCCCGTCTACCTACATGATTTAGCCTGTTGCCTTCTATCCAGATGGGGTTTTTGAAATATCTCTCAGAACGAGAGTCTCACAACCATAGACCAATCTAGGAACAAAGGATTTTTCTCCATGAATGCAATACAATGCAAGATTACTCTAAGAATGAAAGATGTGAGCTTAGTCTAAGACATGATTTCAATGCAATTATTCTAGAAATTGAAACTATTTTATTGCAATAATGAAATTATTCTATATGAGATTATCAAGAAATGTGAAAATAATTTAGTATTCTAACAATGCATGAAAAATGAGTGGGGGTTTGAATGAGAGAATGCGAGTTCTTTTATAGAATCAAAGATTATCAGAATAGAAACTTTCCTCTTTGAAATAAAATAGATGGAAAAGCCAGTTTAATTTAGAAAGCTTTATTTAAAAGAATACAATAAATTGTTTTCTCTCAGCTTTAACTGTTTTCTTTCTTTGATTTAATTCTGTTTTATTTGAATTTATCTATTTTTTCTCTCTCTCTTTAAAGCATAGTTAAAGATAAGTTTCTAATTCTAAACAGAAGAAAGGTTTTTGAGAGAATATCCAATTAATTAATTAAATATGACCACATAATTGCTTTTTCTCAATTATCTAAATATTAAATTGAATTATTGAAAATGAGGATATTTATTTAATAATTAAATATAATTTAATTCCTTTTTCATGTGTCTTAGCTAAAGAGGGTGAATTTAATTTAATTAAAGTGCTAGGACTTTATTAATTAAATTAATTCAATCATAAGGTTTGTTTAGCTAATAGATATTTAAGAATTAATTATGATGTATGATTAATGCAGATTTAAGATTTTTTGCATTTGACACTTAGGTCGAGTAGAGTCAGTCAAAACTTAGAATTGCCTAGTATAATAGGACTTTGATGATCTAGAAGAGTGACAAATGCAACAAAATTGGTTAGGGTTGTAAAATGCCAATTTTGGGGTGTTACGTTTCTTCTACATGTTTCTCTTATGCATCCAAGTCAAATCAAGCAAAGGAGTAACAAGAATAAAGAAAAAGGAAGACAATAAGTACTTGATACAAATGCATCCAACAACAATATCACAACATCAATGATGCATAACAGTTAAAGTGTTAAAACAACAACTTCATAACAACATTATGCACCCATAAACAACAACAATGGAGCCACAACATTGGAGAATCCATCCATGGATGACATTGCAACATCATGGTGCCACTTCCCATGGATACAAAAGAGGGAGATATGCTCCAAAATCTATAAAATATAGTCATAGCCCATGGCCTCAAAAAGATAACAGGGAGGTAAGGTGACTGTAATAATTGTTTTGATAAAGCATAGACAATATTATAGCATCATGGCGACCCTCCTGTGGAGCCAAATGATGGCATTCAAAGATTGAAAAAATAAATGATGCCCTAGTATACACCATGAGTTGGTTTCCAAGTCACATCACAAAGATAGAATTTGAATCATGCAAACAGAGCCCACGACCAACAAGGTAAACACAATGTTTCCATCAAGTTTGAAAACAATAGATATACATAGTTTATGGCCCTTCAAGGGAGTTCAAACATTTTCATCAAGATAAGCATAGCATTACAACATCATGGCACCCCTTTGTATGGAGGAAAAACAGAGAAAAGTTACATCAAAAAATGAATAAACAACAAGCTGTTATAGCCCACGCCATCAAGTTTACAAGCAAGGTAATCTTTCCAAAGGTATTCTGCATCCATAGATAGAATTTAAACATCATGGCGCCATCTTCTATGGATGTCAAAGAAAATTTTTCCTTTCAAAAATAATATAATGATGCCCTAGTTTACCACAGTTTCCAGAAATCAAAACAACAATAAGAAAACAACTTTTAAATATGAAAGAAAATAACAGAGCCCACGACCTCATCACAAGAAAAGAGGTATAAATATTCACAATAAGTAAAGCGCCAATAAAGATGCAAAGTAGATGAAAATTGATGATCAAAACAAAGATGCAAGGATGGAGATTCAAGACAGCTCGATGAAGAAATTATGCAGAGGGAAAAGACCATTTTCATCTGAAAATCAAAATGTAATGAATGGAAGACTTACCATAGATTAATATTGTTTACAAAACTCCAGAAAAGCCAAGCATTTTGATCCAAAACAACAACTTTCCCAAAATCAACTTCCTTTCCATTCAAAGTAGCAGCTAGGGCACAAAAACTGTGTTTTCTCCTTGCAATTCGATGGAGAGTGGTCAACCAAACATTTTAAGGCATTTTTTGGTCATGATTTAATGTTTGAAACTATGGTAAGTGAAAATATTAAATATGTAAGGGCTAATATGTAAACTGATGATGTGGTGGGTGTTATGTTAACAATGTTTTGAATGATTTAAATGTGTCTTTTAGGGGGGGACAAATTCAATTGTAAAGTATACCCTAGGTCCTAGGTGTCATGGCTAAATTTTGACAACATGTCTTATTATTTCTTATAAATGCTATTATTTAGTTCAAATAGAATGAACATAATCATGCATTTATTTTTGTAAATGTTTGACAAGTGATGTTTTTATAAATCACTTTGTTAATGATACCTACCAGGCATGATTAGCGGGAATAGATTCAGTTTGGTAAGAGCATTTTTGGTTAAGGCATGATTCTAAATTCTTTTCTCACCTACCCCTACAAATTTGGGAGCCAGACATCCAAATTTGAGCAACATGTTGGTGGACCTAAAAATGCAGGTTTCTAGATATATCCCTGCATCTAGTTCCAGATTTGGTGGAATTAGACATGATGATTTATAGAATCCTTGGAAATGCAGATTTTGGGGGTTCTCACATATATATACCTCTCACTTTTGTGATTGAGGTAGCTCTTTCATTCTATCTAACTCTCAGATTTGAATGCTTGTAGCTCTAAGAAGAAAAATTTTCTCCTCAGTTCCTTTTGGTTAAATACATAATAGAGATCCTCTTTTTCCTATTGTTTTCTAGATTATTTAATGAGTTTTAGTCAAGTTATTGTGATTTAAATCAAACCTTTACTTGGAATATTGTTCATTTGATGTTTAGAAGGTACCTACTATTTCCTAAAGTCTGATTTGTGTGTTCTCATAAGTCTTTGAGTTGAGAAGTTCAATCATTTCCTTCTCATCCACAATGTGCACCTTGCTATTCACAAAAGAAATAATATATGTAGGACAAATATATGAATTCCAAGTTCGGTTTAAGTCATATTGTGAGGATTTTTACAATTTTTTGTTCTTAGAAGTTTTGGTGAATCACCTAGCTTTTAGGCCCAGTTTTCAATTCATGCATTCTCTCTCCCTTTCCTCCAAAAGTTCTAGTTTAAGTTTTAGGTGATTCAATGGGAAGATGACCATTAATATAGCAATCTACTTCCATTATAGGTTCCCCACAACCTAGAAATATTCCCATGTTTCACAGGATTTATGAGTTTCATACTTAGTTTTTTTGGGTGCAATCCTCAGTGATAACAGTTTTTGGCACACCCAGTGGGACAAATTTTTGAGTCAGTATTCTAGAATATTTCATATAAGTTGTTGTTTGGTATGAGTATTAGCCATGTTCTTATTGTGATTTATGAATTATCATGGTTGTCTACTCTACTCTTGTTTTATGTAGATTAGTCTTGTTAGCACATGAACAAGATACTAACCAGGCAGAGCAAGAATCCTTTTGAATACATGAGACTACCTTCATCCAAGAAAAGAGAAAGAGACAACCAAGAGCACTCAACCACAACCTAGTGCATCTCATCCTACAATTTATAGTCATACCCCTGTAGGTATTTCTATTATCCCACCACTCCCTATATTATCTCAAGTGCTCCTAGCAGTTCAAGTTCTCCCAAATCCACCTATGGCCAAAAATCAACCTTTTGTAGATTTTAACCATGGTAGCCCTCTGAATTAACAGTAGCATAATGACATACCGATGGTAGCCCTTAAATTTTTTCCCATTTTTATTGGAGAGGGTCATACCTCAGCCATTAAACACATAAGGGATGTTTCATCCCTCTGTGGTCTTTATGACATCACCCATGATGATGTTGTTGCTAGGTTATTGGAAGCATCATTCAAAGATAAAGCCTTGCAATGGTTTAGGGGTTTAGCGGTTAACTCTATATCAACCTGGGATGATCTAGGTGCTTCCCTTACTGCCTAGTTTGAAGATAAGTCTGACCATGTTTCTTTAGTAGAGCATCTGACTACCATAAAGAGGTCATGCCAGGAACATATGATTGAATTCAATTTTAGGTTCCAGAGGACATGGAAAAGAATCCCTACAGTAGTCATGCCTTCAAACCAAAATGCTTTCCTATATTATTTGACTTAATAGTGATATTTTGTAATGATCCAGTCTTTGGGAGGGGATAACTTACCAGTAGCCTTTGATATTGCCATAAGGGTAGAGAAAAACATCATTCAAGCAGGGAAATTAACCCCAAGGCCTTTAATGCCCATCTTTCAAGAATTTCAACCTGATCCTGAAGAAATCCTGGCCTTGGTCTCTATACCACCTATCCGAGCTCTAGTTGTAGACCAGTGCCAAGAGCTGAATGAGCTCAAAAAGACCTTTCAAAGTGTTACTAATAAGTTGGTTAGTCTTAAAAGGCAGCAGTTTCAACCTCACCAACTACCCTACTAGCAGACTTTCCAAGCTTCATATCAGGCCCCATATGAACAGAATAGACCTCCTTACCATTTAGGAAAACAAGGCCAAGCAAGGAACTCTAACCAAAGGACCAGCTAGCCCTACAATCCTAAAGTTCCTAGTGATTCTAGAGAAATTGTTCCTATAGAACAGAATAATATGGCCCAGGATTATGAGTGGATTTTCCCATACAACCAACAAAACATTCAAGGAGTTTTTTCTAATGGATTTGGTCAAACCGTTGTGGCGTAGAATAATGTTATGGTGTAGTTAGAAGTACCACAAGAGCCTCAAATGTAGAAGAATTAGTTAGCTAGCCCGAGCAAGCATGGTGCGCCTGATGTGGCTCTCATGAACTGGCAGAGTGAAGAATTATGTGGGGTCAACCGTTTCCCCAATGGAAACAAGAATCATGCTCCAGTTTCAGCAAATACAAGGTCTAAGAAGAGGGATATGGATGGAGAGAAACTGGTTTCAAATAGCCAACAGCCCTCGGTGGTGGTTTCTCAACCTAAGGTTGTTCAACTCTTGCCTCGAGGGAAATCTATACCAGCTAAGGAGCCTGTGAAAGTAGTGGTACAACTTATAAAAACACAACCATAGGTAGCTACAGGAAAAGGATAGCCAAAGGTAAGCTTGGGCTCTTGCAATATTGTAGAACAAATGAAGAAGACCTCCATAAGTGTACCCATGTTGGATACTCTAGCCATCCTTGGGAAAAATAAATTGATGTTAGATGCTTTTTCTAAAATTTCATTAATTGATAAGGATGTTTCAGAAAAACCTAGGATTTTAATGGAAGATGTGTCTCGAAAGGAACAAAATGTAAATAATAGCATAAATCCCACAAATAAACATCAGACTTCATAAGTCAAGCCTCCTCCCTTCTATGAAACTCTTGTTATTGGAAAGTGTTTAGTACATAACTGTATGATTGACTCAGGAGCAAGCAACTCGATTATACCTAAGCGATTGGATGGCACTTTAGAATTATCCTATGAGCCTCTAGATACACCTGTTGTCCAACTAGATGGGTCATCAGTCAGTACAATTGGACTGATGAAGAACCTAAGCCTCACCTTGCATGAGTGTCCTAACATTTCAATTTTCCAAGACATATATGTTATTGAACTACCACCCACTTTTCCATTTGTCTTAGCAGATATTTTACTGCCAAGTTGGGTGGGTACCCTTCCTCGGATTGGTCTCATCTATATTTCAAAACTAGGTATGGTGCAAGGGTCATAATTAAATCAAAATCATTTGAAAAAGACCATGTGGATCCCTATACACCTAGCCCCATCAATGCCAACCTGACATTCCATGAGTGAGAGTTTGTTGTTTCAAAACCAAAGAACACTACTAAGAGTATCCCAGATATTGTCTTGGATGAGTGGGCAGAGGAGAACCTAGAGGATGATCCTTTTAGAAACATGGAAGTGTCTAGCATAGGGATGTATATCATTCATGAGCACAATGTACTGTTCCAAAATTTGATGAAGAAAGAGGATCTAGAACAAAAAAAGAATGACCTATGGCAACTGTTCTTTGACGGGGCCAGAAGAAAGATTGGTGCAGGAGGAGGCATTATTCTAGTTTCACCAGAAAATCAAAGGTATTAGTATGTTGTATGCTTTTCGTCTAGCTGCACTAATAATATAGTAGAATATGAAGCCTTAACTCATGGTTTAAAATGGGCCA
The DNA here is from genome assembly GCA_018584345.1 of Thuja plicata. Lineage (NCBI taxonomy): Eukaryota > Viridiplantae > Streptophyta > Pinopsida > Cupressales > Cupressaceae > Thuja > Thuja plicata. The sequence continues at coordinate 1,189,858 of MU228067.1, read as the reverse complement.
CAAAGAAAGGCATCAAGTGTTTGCAAGTCTTCGGCGACAGTGAATTGATAGTTAATCAGATTCACAACACTAACCTCACTAAAAATTATGTGCTCAAGATGTATAAACATATATTTTGGGATTTGATAGAAGGTTTTGATGATTTTAATCTAATCTTTGTTCCAGGAAACCATAACAAGCAAGTAAACAGGCTGGCTGCAATGGGGGTTGAATATGACATTCCTAAAGAAGTCAAGATTACTGAAATTTAGTAGTACATGAAGATACTTGTAAGACCTTCAGTCCCAGATAATTAGGTAAGCTAGCATATTTTTGAGAGTGATGAAAAAATTCTGAATTTTCTAATGAAAGAGGCTGAGTTTTCTAATGCTAATCAGAGTAAACATGCTCATCAATACAATGATCAGATATTGCAGTTAAAAACTAACAAATTGGTCACCCTTGAGTCTATTTTTAACTCTGATGATCAGCTTAGGGGAGAAAAGGCAAGCATGACATTAAAATAAGAACATTACCAACCAGTTGAGATACTCTGGGATAAGTTCCTAAAACTTGGGATGGTATGTACACAACCTAAACAACAAGCTTTTGTTTCACTATGTCAAGAATTCAATGATATATTTGCATGGGAATACCATGATTTGAAAGGGTTTGATCCCCATTTATCCTAGAAAATCATTGAGCTTGAACCTAATTCTAACCATGTAAGATATAAATAGAGGCCTATAAACCCTAAGCTAGAGGTGTTAATGAAAGAAGAATTAAGGAAAATGATCGAGGCTAACATTATTTTTCCTATCAAGAATACTTCCTAGGTTTCTAAATTGGTGCCTCTCAGGAAGAAGAATGGTGAGATCCTACTATCTATGGATTTTAGAGATCTAAACTAAGCCTTACTGAAGGATCACCATCCATTTCCCTCTATGGAACATATACTACAGTTGGTATTGGGGTTTGACAAATTTTCGTTGTTAGACATTTTTTCTGGTTATAACAAGACTATGGTAAAAGAGGAGGATCAGTACAAAAAAACCTTCACAACTAAATGGGGCACCATGACATACAAAAAAATTCCTTTTGGCTTATCTAATGCTGGTGCTACTTTCCAGAAAGCCTTGGAGATGGAATTTTTTGGCTTAATGTATAATTGTTTCCTAGTCTATCTAGATGAAATAACTATTTTTTCAAAGAATACTAATGAGAACTTCATCCATTTAAAGTAGATCTTTGAGAGGTAAAGAGAATTTGGAGTCTCCTTGAACCCCACAAAGTGTATCTTTGTTGTTCATGAAGGAAGACTTCTGGGGCATATTGTTTCCAAAGAGGGTACAACTATTGACCCTAAGAGGATAAGTGCAATGATGGCACTGCCATTGCCAACACATAAGATGGGGCTTCATAGTTTCATGGGGAGAATAAACTTTGTAAGGAGATTTATCCTGAATATTGCAGTGTCGTTGAAGCCCATGACACAGATGCTAAAAAATAATGTTATCTTTCATTGGACAAATGAAGGTAAAAGGTGTTTTGAAAAAGTAAAGGAGGCAATAGCCTCTGCTCCTACTCTGGTAAACCCAAATTTTTCAAAAGACTTCATTCTTTATGCGTTTGGGAATACTGATACTATATCTACCATACTAGTTCAACAGAATGATGAGAAGCAGGAAAAACCAGTGGCTTTCTACAACCAAGGATTGGATGGATATGAACTGAACTATACCTCTATGGAAAATCATGTCTTAGCAACAGTAAGGAGTTTGAAAAAATTTAGACATTTTCTTTCAAATAATGCAGCTCATCTTATGGTTGCCCATTCCTGCATTAAAGTTTTCTTTTTGAACAAAGATTTGAGCCATAAGAGAGTAGGATGGATTACTAAAGTAATGTAATATCATGTTCATGTAAAATTAACTAAGTTAATAAGAGGAAAAGGACTATGCGAGCAAATGGAAGAAGGAAAAGAAGACATCAATCAACAAGGAGAAGATGTTGTCCTAATGAATCAAAATGTAGCCCCCACAAGTTGGACACCAAAGATGAAGCATTATCTCGTGATTGGTGAGTGTCTCCAAGGCCTTGACAAAGACAAGACAAGGTATTTCCGACTGCAAGCCATCCGTTTTGTTAGTCTTGATGTTATTTTATATAGAAAATATTATAATGGTGTCCTGCTAAGATGTGTTGAATGAGATCAGATGGACAAAATTCTTGAAGAATTCCATGACAGAATATCTGGAGGCCATTTTGCAACAAGAACTACTGCCCTTAAAGTAATGAGGGAAGGATATTACTATCCCATATCTACACAGAGATGTTTTTTCCTGGGTAAGGAAATGTAAAAATTGTGCTTTATTTGCAGGGAAGAAGAAGGTGGTAGCTCTACCATTGCATCCTATTTAGGTGGAGTAGCCTTTCATGAAGTGGGGGTTAGATATCAATGGCCCCATCAACCCACCCTCTAGTTCTGGCCACAACTGGATCCTCACTACAACAGATTATTTCACTAAGTGGGCAGAGGCCATAGCACTAACGGATGCAACCAAAGCATCTATCCTCAGTTTCTACCAAAATATGGTAGCAAGATTCAGAACACGTGACTCGATTATCTCAGACAATGCATTGGCCTTCCTAGGAATGAATATTTAAGATGGGCATTAAAGCATAACATCATCTTGAATACTTCATCAGGCAGAATGGACAAACAAGAACCTGATCAGAATCATCAGAAGAACTATTGAAGGGAATTAGAGGGATTGGAACAAAAAATTGAAGTTGGCCCTCTGGGAAGATAGAATAACCCCTAAGAGATCCCAAGGTAACTCTCCATACTTTCTAGTCTATGGGAAGGAAGCTAAAGTTCCTATTTCCATTGAATTACCTACTTTTAATTTAATCAAGGAAATTAAGCTAGTATAGGAAGATTTCATGCAAGTAAGGCTTTCTGAACTAATAGAACTTGAAGAAACAAGGAAGATAACATTGGAGAACCTAGAAATCCATCAGGCTTAGATGAACAAAACCTTTGACAAGAAGTCCATGCCTAGAGTTTTCAAGGAGGGGGACTTGTTCCTCAAGTGGGATAAATTGAAGAATAAACTTTGGAGGCACACTAAGTTTGATGCGATCTGGAGTGGACCCTTCATGGTCACAGGGTGTAAAGCCCATAATTCCTTCTAGTTGTCTTCCATGGAGGGAGAAGGATTGCCCCTTCCTGTGAATGGGATTCACCTCAAATCATGTTAATGAGGTCAAAGAACTACCCCATGTACAATAGTAGTTAGATATTTCAGTTTCTGTTGTCTGTGTTCCCCAAGTGTTGTAGCACAAGTTTAGTTTTCAATTTCAGTTGTGTCTCCAGTTTTCTATTGTTAGCAGTAATCCAGAGGTACATTGATGCCATTCTTAAAGATTCATCAAGAAAGCATCAGTGATTGGCATTAGTGAGTTGAATTCCCATTGATACAAACCATTCATACTCACAGAATGAATCCCTCAGAATAATACCAACATATCTCAGGCATTTAGTTTGTTTTGTCAGGAAGAGCAGCAATTTTTTTTAAGAGTTTGAGCCAAATTTTAGTTGAGGAAGCTATAGGACTCTATGCCCAATGGATAGTGAAGGAAACTGGTCAAAAATGGTAATTAGGAGGAAAGCCCTCAACCGAGGTTGCTAGAAATGTTACCCAATTTTATGTTCATTCAATTGGTTAGGGTTGTTATCCTAATTACTAGGTGAGTTTCTAAATAACCTAGTTTTCACATTATTAGTGATCCAAATTAAGTTTGTGTTCATTTCCTAAAATCTGAAAATGAAAAGTAAATAAAGGAAAGAATAAAACTAAGATATCCAGGAAATAAAATGAAATATACATTGGATCATATTTAGTTTGAACATAAATAGCCAGTATGTGTAGAATGGAAGTAAAGCATTTATCTAAGCTCACACAGGCCGTGAGCATAGCCAACTCCTAAAAATCTATGGCTAACTACATACATGCACAAAATAAAATGAACCTAAATGAAAAGGTACCAGACATTGCTTGAAGCAAGGAAGAGGTGTTTGCCCGGGTGTGACTCTAGTATGCTCCTGATTGGATCCAGAACCTGCAAGAAAGAGAAGAAATAGGTTTAGATCCAATGGATCTAATAAATGCATGATAAGATGTTATCTACATACACTTACAATAATGCATGCATGAAATCAGACATACATCAAAAGAAGGAAACCACTTTCCAGGCATGAACATACTCACAACAATGTTGCAGAGGAAAGAGGGATACCATGTTTTTTCTAATCTATATGTTCCATGTGTAGGTACAAAAGAAGTTCTTTATTACATTTATATGTGATGAATTCCCTCACTCATGCACATGCAGTCTTTAAGGGAAGCCATCGCAAGCCACCTTTAAAGAATAAATGTGCATGGGGAAGAACACTTATGAAGATAAAGACTCTCCAGAAGAACAATGGACAGTGTTTCTCTGTAATGTGGGTGCTATCAAGAAGCCCTCAAAGCCCTTGATAGAGCCCACATGATAGGGAAAGAACACCCATCATTGGATGCCAGGCCCTCGAGTACCGTACTTTGAAACTAGTTAGGGTTATTAGAAGTCCCACCAAAAACAAGGTTTCTTGTTATCCTAACGGTCACAATGAGGAGCACTCATCCAGAAGGAGAAAACAAAATGAAATAGCATTAACCATGGAGCATTCAAAATACATAAGACAAGGTACAATAATGGTGCATGAGGACATATTTCAGTGGAATTCATGATGAGACATCAATGGTGTATGAAGACAAAGCAAATGCATGATACATATGACACATTCTGCAAAATCAGCATAGCATGATGGATCTTAGCATTGAACATTGGAACTTTCTAGACAGAACAATAATGATGCATGCACATCCAAAGTTCAAAGTAGCAAAAGGTATGGTGTTTTTCATATGAATACATGCATATAATGTGTGAACAAGTAATAAAACAACATATAAATTGCAAAAGTTAGCATCATTTATGTATTACACATGAACAAAGATGCTATGCACATTTGAGGATCTGCATATAGCTTGTTGGGACATCAAGGTTATGTTTCTTCTACATGTTTCTCTTATGCATCCAAGTCACATCAAGGAGAGGAGTAACAACAATACAGAAAAAGGAAGACAAATAGTACTTGATTCAAATGCATCCAACAGAAATATCACAACACAATGATGCATATTAGATAAAGTTTTAAAACAACAAATTCAAATCATTATGCACCCATAAACAAAAATAGAAGAGAAAAAATGGAGCCACAACATTGTAGAATCCATCCATGGATGACATTGCAACATCATGGTCCCACTTCCTATCGATACAAAAGAGGGAGATGTGCTCCAGAATCTAAAAAATATAGTCATAGCCTGTGGCCTCAAAAAGCTAATAGTGAGGTAAGGTGATTGTAATAAGTGTTTTGATAAAGCATGTATAACATTATAGCATCATGGAGACCCTTCCCGTAGAGCCAAATGATGGTATTCAAAGATGAAAACAATAAATGATGCCCTAGTATACACCATGAGGTTGTTATCAAATCACATCAAGAAAAGACAAAATATGAATCATGCAAATAGAGCCCACGACCACCAAGGTAAACACAATGTTTCAAGAATATTTTCATCAAGTTTGAAAACAGCAGCGTAATATGGAAAATGAGAAAAAATATATGGAGATCTTTAGATAGGGTTTTGAACAATGGGGATTTGCACATAAAAGAGACCCTATCCCACATTTAACCACTTACATTTAATTGTAATGATAAAGAATGTCAATCTGGAAATGTTTGTAAAGAATAATAGGATGAAGAAATTAAAAATACTTATCTCCAAAAAAGAATCTCCTGAAAACCTTATCAAACGGTCTAAGAAACTATTTATTTCCTCACATCAAAACTGAAACTGTGAGATCTACAAAACCCAGAAATATTTTTCTTTTCTAAGAAAGGTCGACCTTGACCCAAATGTGGGGGTACAATTCTACTCCAAAATGTCGACCTTGACCTACACTGCTCTGACGGAAATTTTGTTTGCAAATCCTGAAAGTTGGCCGAAAAGGGTATACAAATCTGCTCTGTAATTCACTATCATGTACCTATACTTGCAATAAAAATAATTTTGATTGTGGGGGGGGGTTGCTTTGGTCAAATCATGGTTTTTGAAATAACCTTAAAATATAATTAAAATTGTAGAGATAAACAAATTAAATGAGAAAATTCACCTTGTTTGTATAGAAAACCCTTGTGGCGGATTCTAATCCGGAACCTCAAAGATGAATTCTTGAAGTTGTTTGAACCTTGTAGAAGAGTATGAAGTTGATCTACCCTGCCAATTCATGGCTCAATGGAAGTAAATGTACTCATGTACTTGAATTGAGAATGCAAGATGAAGAATGTAGAAGTTTTGAATGCATGAGATATCTTGAGATTGCTTGATAACTTGTAGCTAATAATGGATTGCCTAGGAGATAATAATAGATTTCTTAGGATGAAAATGAGAGAAGAAAGCCCTTCTTTTATAGTGATCTTGAGCACAATATTCAAGAGAGGTCGGCATAGGAGAATTAAATTTGAATTAGGCCTATACCCTAGAAATGGACAACATAGAAAAAAATAATTTAGGGTCCATGGCAAAAAACTCTAGAAGGGCTCCACCCTTCAGGTAGAAATAAAAATAATTATTTAAGAGCCTTGTCACAAAATTCAAGGTAAGGCCAACCCCAAAGTTAATTTGAGCATTAGGCAAAAAAATCGAGGAAGGCTAATCTCAAATAATAAATTAGGAATCCTACATAGAGCTTGAGAAAGGTCTACCTCCAATATTAATTTGAGAATTCGACAATTAACTCAAGAAATAGTGGCCCTGAAGAGGAAAAAGATGAAATTTTGATGAAACCCCAAAACTGGGACCCTGGACCCTAGGGTCAAGGTTGAGGTTGACCTTGACCTAGAGGGTCAGGACCTCAGGAGATGTGCCCAAGTCTCAGAAATAGAGAGAAAAGGCAAAAAAGAGGGGCAAAATAGGCACATAAGCACATGAAACTCCACCGAAGCATGAAAGTGTCTGAATCAGGACCAAAACAACTTAGTAGGGAAGGCTAAAGGGTCTCAACATGGATTTCATCCATTTTAAGATGATACATTAGCCCCTACTTTAGCAAGAGTATGGGCTCAATGTAGACTCTTGGTAAAGTAGAACAAGAATAGAAGAAAAAAGCCATATTATGATTAAGGATACAGGGAATCCATCAAGGCCCCAATGAACTTGATTCGTTGTTATATCCAAAAGAATAATAGAAGAGAGAAAAGAAGAAAAAGGAGTGGCTAGATTTCCCAATAAGATTTGTGTATCTCACTGTGAACCACAAAAGGATAGGATGGCCCACCAAGAAAGCACTTGATAGTCACCCCATAAAGTTGTGCACCAGCTGGCGGCTTTGTGCATGTATGTAGTGTGTCTTCTAACAGATTTTATGAAGTACCCATTGATCCATATCCTCATATCACCATGGAATACATTTGTAAAATGTGTATCTCTTCAGGATTTATAAACTTATGTATGTTACCTTTTGAGGATTTAGCATGCTGAAAAACAAAAGGTTAGAACAAAAATGCAAAATATAGAATGAGGGAGGCCGTATATATGCCCCCTCCTTAAGATGGAAAAATACATACTATTTTGACATGTTAAGGAAATAAAAAGAAGAAGGATAAAGCCTTCTTTAACAACATCAAGACAATATCCATAGACAACACCCAGTCCAAGCTAAGAAGGTCGCATCTCTTATGAGGCCTTTAAGGGATGAATGCAAAGAGATATCATGCAAGAAGTGAAAAAGTAACCCTTATGAGGGATAGAACACTATTCAGTTTCCAAGGTGAGAGATTTATCAACCATGGAAACCCAATGTTAAACAATGAAATAGGTTTGATCAAGGACATAGATCCTCAATGAAACCCAAAATTCTCATGTATGATTGGATATCACATAATAGATAGATACTGATTAACGAAGGGAGAAGTGGATCCTGAAAAGACAGAAAAGAAGGAGATGGGATCCTTGCCCCCCAAGCGTAGGAATAGGGATGAAAGGGGGTCTATTATATAAATCACAACACTATGCAAGACAATGAGCCCCCAAGGATTAGGCTAACATTGTTTACATAATGTGGAACTCCATAATAGGAACATAAATTTTATTTAGAGAAAACATGATTGAAATATAACTTGTTGCTACATGATATATAAATAAATTTACTATCAATGAGCTACCTAATCTTATAATGTAAAGCTTGACATTCATTAGTAAAGTGATCATGAAATCTATGATACAAACAAAAAGGAAGAGGCTTCAAGTGCGGACTACATTTATTTTTGCGTTTAGGTCTAGTAATCATCTTAGCATGAAGGAGTTTAGGCAAAAGAACTTCTTGGTCAAATTCATTCATAAGGTCATCATGTTTTGAAGTGTTATTTGAGATGTTGCTAAAATTGATGTGTTGTTGAGGATTAAATCCCAATCCATAAGAATGCTCATGCCCATCATTTTGTAAGGGCATTTGAACTCCCTATTTATGCTTACCACATAATTGACCATGGAATCCCTGTTTAACTAGTAAATGATAACCAGGACCATAATGAGAAGCCATATCAGAAGGAGTCAATGGAACTTCAGTAGTCACTATGTCATTACTAGTCGGTTTGACAGATTCATAGTTGGTAGAAGCAGAGACAAAATTATTAAGATGGACATTAGAATTAGAAGAAAAAGCTCGTTGTTCAAACTCTCTTTGTGCCTTAATAAAATCAAGACCAGAAACCTTATACTCTCCAATAAAGGTAGGATTAAATCAAAGGTTCCCCAATCATCTCTAGGAAGAGAATTAGATGAAGAATGACTGCTATTAGTAATAGGAGTATTGTGGGTTTGAATATTCAAACAAGGATTTGGCGCATCATCCACATGAAGTTTATATATCATGTTGTTGTGAATAAACTTGAGTTGACGGTGAAGGGTAGAAGGAACAACATGCATCTCATGCAACCAAGGTCTACCCAAAAGGAGGTGATAAATAATAGGTCCAGGAATAACATGAAAATGACTATTTAGGATGACTGGACCTACTTTGATAGGTAAGGTAATGATGCCCAAAGATCTCTTATCAATGTTTTCAAAACCACGTATCGAAAGATTGTCTGGTTGAATAGTTGAAAGATCGGCTTTAATCACTTTGAGAATGTCCATGCTAAAAATTTTAAGCCCAGATCCATTATCAAACAAGTTCCTACAAATGATACTCTTATTGATAGTAACAACAATGATAAGAGCATAATATTGATTATGTACTTATTTAGAAGGTAAATCCTTTTGAGTAAATACAATGTCAAGAGGACCGGGGGTATCATGCATGCACCATAAGAAGGCATTGATGTTCTCTTTATTCGGAGGTGATGTGGGAAGATTTTCTAGAGATTTTTTCAAGGCTTCATGGTAGGTAGGTGAAGTTTGAAGAAGCTCCCATAAAGAAATCTTAGCAGGGGTATTGCACAATTGGTTTATCAAGACGGGGTGGAGGAGGAAGAATGGGTTGAGAAGGTGGTAAATAAGCTAGAACAGTAGGTTGTGGGTTATTCCTTGTACGATAAGCATGTGAAACAAAATCCATGTTATCAAATAAATCTAAAGGATCTCTAGGTTTACCCTTAATTGTTATTTTAGGAAATTCTTTTACCGTCAACAAAGGTTTAGGATATATAATTATAGGTTCATCAATGTTGCAAATAGTGGAAGATGAAGGTAACCATGCACACACCCTATGGTAAAGGTCAATTGAAGAGGTTGTCGAGGAGGATGAAATAGGAATAGGATCAATGGAGATCATATTCGAACACTTGTCATCCTCATTACCATGTACCTCAATAGGAGATCTATCTTTTTTGCAATAAAAGTCGCATCAAAGTATTCAAAACAAAAACCATACATGTGTAACACAAAGTAGCACTACAAGAATGAAAATGTAAATTTTTTTGTATTTTTAAAGAAATTTGGTAATTTTTATTTTTGAAATATTAATGCAAGAGCATAACAGAAATCTAATTTTTATATGCATGTAAGATCTATCATAAAATGCAAATCTAACACCAAAAAGAAAGAGTTGTCTATCGCGGGTTCACCAAAATGTAATGGTGAAAATAGAGATCTCTTTAGATAGGGTTTTGAACAATGGAAATTTGCACATAAAAGACAGCCTGTCTCTCTATTATCCACTTACATTTAATTGTAATGATAACAAATGTAAATCTGGAAATGTTTGTAAAAAGTAATGGAATGAAGAAATTAAAAGTACTTATCTCTAAAAAAATAATCTACTGGAAACCTTATCAAATAGTCTCAAAAACTGTTGATTTCCTCAAACCTGAACCAAAACTGTGAGATCTACAAAACCCAAAAAAAAAAAAAAAAATCTGAGCAAGGTCAACCTTGACCCAAATGCGAGGATGCAATTGTACCCCAAAATGTTGACCTTGACCTGCACTGCTCCAACAAGAATTATGTTTGCGAATCCTGAAAATTGGCTGAAAAGGGTATACAAATCTTCTCTGTAATTCACTATCCTGTACCTGTACCTGCAAGAAAAATGGTTTTGTTTGTTAGGGGGTTTGCCTTGGTCAAACCTCAATTTTGGAAATAACCTTATAATATCATTGAAATTGCAGAGATAAACAAAGTAAATGAGCAAATTCAACTTATTTGTATAGAAAACCCTTGTGGCACATTCAAATCTGGATCCTGAAAGATGAATTCTTGAAGTTGTTTGAACCTTGTAGAAGAGTATGAAGTTGATCTACCATGCCAATTCATGGCTCCATGAAAGTAAATGTGCTCATGTACTAGAATTTAGAATGCAAAATGAAAAATGTAGAAGTCTTGTATGCTTGAGAGATCTTGAGATTGCTTGATAACTTGAAGCTAATAATGGATTGCCTAGGAGATAATAATAGATTGCTTACGAGGAAAATGAGAGAGGAAAGCCCTTCTTTTATAGTGATCTTGAGCACAATATTCAAGAGAGGCCGACATATGAGAATTAGATTCCAATTAGGTCTATACCCTAGAAATGGCCAACAGAGAAAAAAATAATTAAGGGTCCATGACACAAAACTCTAGAAGGGCTCCACCCTTAAGGTAGAAATAAAAATAATTATTTAAGAGCCTTGTCACAAAATTCAAGGTAAGGCCAACCCCAAAGTTAATTTGAACATTAGGCACAAAACTCGAGGAAGGATAATCTCAAATAATAAATTAGGAATCTTACACAGCTTGAGAAAGGTCCACCTCAAATATTAATTTGAGAATTTGACACTTAACATAAGAAATAGTGGTCCCGAAGAGGGAAAAGATGAAATTTTGATGAAACCCTGAAACTGGGATCCAACCCCAAGGACTCTGGACACTAGGGTCAAGGTCAAGGTCAACCCTGACCTAGGTCAGGGTCAAGGTCGACCTGGACCCAGAGGGTCAGGACCTCGGGAAATGTGCCCAATTCTCATAAACAGAGAGTAAAGGCAAAAAAGAGGGGCAAAATAGGAACATAAGAACATGAAACTCCACAGAAGCATGAAAGTGTCTGAATGAGGACCAAAATAGCGTGCTAGGGAGGGATAAAAGGTCTCAAAATGGAGTGCGTCCATTTTAAGATGGTACAAGCAGATATACATAGTTTGTGGCCCCTTCAATGGATTTTAAACATTTGCATCAAGATAAGCATAGAATTACAACATCATGGTGCCCCTTTGAATGGAGGAGAAATAGAGAAACATTACATCAAAAAATGAATAAAAAACAAGATGTTATAGCCCGCGCTATGAAGTTTACAAGAAAGGTAATCTTTCCAAAGGTATTCTACATAAATAGATAGCATTACAACATCATGGTGCAATCTTCTATGGATTCCAAAGAAAATCTCTCCTTTCAAAAAAAACACAATGATGCCCTAGTTTACCACGGTTTCCATAAATCAAAACAACAATATGCAAACAAATTTTAAATATCAAAGCAAATAACAGAGCCTGCGGCCTCATCAAATGAAAAGAGGTATAAAAATTCAAATAAGTAAAGCCCCAAAAAGGATGCAAAGTAGATGCATCTTGATGATCAAAACAAAGAGGTACGGATGCAGATTCAAGACAACTCAATGAAAAAATTATGCAGAGGGAAAAGAACATTTTCATCTAAAAATCAGAATGTAATGAATGGAAGAATTCCCAAGGATTAATATTGCTATCGAAACTCCAAAAAAGCCAAGCATTTCGATCTAGAACAACAACTTTCCCAAAATCAATTTCCTTTCCATTCAAAGTACCAGCTAGGGCACAAAAACTGTGTTTTCTCCTTGCAATTCAATGGAGAGTGGTCAACCATATATTTTAAGGCATTTATTGGTCATGTTTTAATGTTTGAAACTATGTTAAGTGAAAATATTAAATATGTAAGCGCTAATATGTAAACCGATGATAAGGTGGGGGTTATGTTAACAATGTTTTGAATGCTTTAAATGTTTCTTTTAGGGGTGGGGTGAAATTCAATTGTAAAGCATACCCTAGGTCCTAGGTGTCATGGCTTAATTTTGACAACATGTCTCCTATTTTGTCTTCTAAATGGTATTATTTAGTTCAAATAGGATGAGCTTAATCATACAATTATTTTTGTAAATCATTGATAAGTGATGTTTTTATAAATCACTTTGTGAATGATACCTATCAAGCATGATTATGGGGGGGATAGATTCAGTTTGGTAAGAGGATTTTTGGTGAAGGCATGATTATGAATTCTTTTCTCACCTACCCCTACAAATCTGGGAGCCTGACATCCAAATTTGAGAAACATGTTGGTGGACCTAAAAATGCAGATTTCCAGATATATCCCTGCATCCAGTTCCAGATTTGGTGTAGTTAGACATGATGATTTCTAGAATCCTTGGAAATTCATATTTTGGGGGTTCTCTCCTATATATACCTCTCACTTTTTTATATTGAGAGAGTTCTTTCATTCTATCTCACTCTGAGATTCAAATGCATGTAGCTCTGAGAAGCATATTGTTCTCCTCATTTTCTTTTGGTTAAATACATAACATAGATCCTCTTTTTCCTATTGTCTTTTGGATTATTTAATGATTTTTGGTCAGGTTATTGTGATTTAAATAAATCCTTTACTTGGCATATTGTTCATTTGATGTTTACAAGGCACGTACTATTTCCTAAAGTCTAATTTGTGTGCTCGCATAAGTCTTTGAGTTATGAAGTTCATTCATTTCCTTCTCATCGATAATCTGCACCTTGTTGTTCTCAAAAGAAATAATATAAGTAGGACAAATCTGTGAATTCAAAGTTGTATTTAATTCATATTGTGAGCATTTTTACAATCTATGGATCTTAGAAGTTTTGGTGAATCACCTAGGTTTTAGGCCCAGTTTTCAATTCATGCATTCTCTCTCCCTTTCCTCCAAAAGTTCTAGTTTAAGTTTAAGGTGATTCAAGGGAAAGCCGACCCTTAATCCAAAGGTATACTTCCATTATAGGTTCCCCACAACCTAGAAGTATTCCCATGTTTCACAAGATTGTTGAGTTTCATATTAATTTTTTTCGGGTGCAATCCTCAGTGACAACAGTTACCTCATCTCTAATTTTTTCTTTCAACATTTTGTATCTCATGGTCTCAACCATTTTGATTCTACAATCTTCCTTAATGCAATTGGAATACATTTTCCTTGGTTGTGACACCTTGTGCACTAGGTTTAAGATCTTCATCTAGTTTAGGTATCTTTTCACTATGCTCAATAGAGAAATGCTCTAGAGTGCATAACTTTTGAACTAAGTTAACTACTTGTGATATTATTGGTTCCAATTTAGTTACTAGCTTAGAAATTTTTACCTTATTTTTACCCACTTCTTGGCTGATCTTCTCTATGATATTTTAGTGACACTTCTCTTCTGCACATTCCTCAATGACCTTTTCAGCTTCTACATTCTGTGATGTTATGACCTCGGTCAGAACTGCTAGTTGATCAAGGATGGGTGCATTTTTATCAATCTCTATGTTAGAAACTATCTGCAATAGGATTTCCTTTGTAGTATCCAAGACTTGTGAATTTTCATGCTCCTTCTTGAGCTTGTCATGTATTGCCTTCCTTTTACATAGTTCCCCATACTTGGTCAGTGACTCAGGATCCAATTTTCTTGTATCACAGTCGGGTATATCTATTGTTTCATCAAGTGTCACCAGTGATTTACTCTTTTTCTTCTTCTTCTATATGGTACCGATAGTAGGGGAATGTAGGATAATAGCAAGATCCCTCTCTATCTCTTTTTATTTTAGTGATTGCGTGGGAGGTGTGGTGCCTTTTTTTATGCTGCTCGGTATGAACCTATTGGTCGGTTGTAGATGCCTCTATGTCAACCTTATCTTTATCTGCAACCTTGTTTTCTTCTTTTGTGTTCTTGGCAGTGGAATCACTTGGTTCTTTCTCTCCACTTGTATCTTTCTTCTCCTCATTTGTATCTTTTATTCCCCTTTTTCATCACCTTTCTCCATCAGTGTGTTTTCATCATGATCAGGTGTTTTCTCCTTTTCTTTGGATATTATATTGATAGCTTGGATTAATAAAGGCATGTGACCTGGTACATTTTCCTGTGCAACATTTGTTGTCTCCTTTTCCTTTTTTTTCTTGGTGGCAACATTTACATCTTCATCATTCTTGGAATCATCATCTAAGTCAATATGAGATATATTTTACTGTGATATATGGTGTTTCCCCTAATGATTGTAGTATTTGAGGTACATAATCCATGACCTTACTTTTCTTTGTTTTCAACTCAATGTGAGTGACATCATCATTATCATTGATGAAAATGTGCACAGGGCTTGGTGTGGCCTCCTTCTCCTTAATGTGAGGTGTCTTAGTTAGAGATAATATATGCTTAGGTGGCTTGAAGATTTCATTCCAAATCCCATTGCTTTCTTTGTCAATGTCTTCTAATCTACCTTGTAGTACTTTGTATTCTCTCATCTTTGCATAAAATTCCTTTGCATGCTCCTTCATTGTTGAATCAATTTCTTCAGCTATTGACTCGGGTGGCATGAATGTAACTAGGGATGTTTCTCTCATTTTTTTCTCTATGTGCAAGGCATATGTCCATCTTATTGATATTTTTTCCTTGAACTCTTATGGAATATTCTTGTTGAATTATATAGGTAAATCCTTGTATGAAACCATTGCCTTAATTATGGTTTCCTCTATCTTATTCTGATCTTTGGGAGACAAGGTTAGCCATTGTCTAATCTTGTGATGTGATAAGTTGCCTGTGTTGATGATTGACTCTGCAACTTCATCAATTATCTTCGGTGTTTTAGCCTTCTTTGTTTAGAGTCTTTTCTCTCTTTGTGCTTCAGTAGTATCATCCCTGTCTTTTTTTCCTCTCATGTATTTGCTTCTTTGCCTCGGGGCTTATTTCTCAGTTTGAGGCTTCTTTTCTTATAAGTCCTCACAGTTCCTTTCTTTACTGTTGGTGAGTCTGCCTCTTTTGTAGTCTTACTCCTGGTTATTGATGCAGCTGTTACATTTGTAACCTTTTCTATCTTGGTAGGTGGTACATCTAATTCGGTAGACTCGGATTCACTTAACTCTTTACCTTCACCGACAGGTGACTGTCCCTCAGTGATATCTATTTGTTGTTCTAATTCTTCATCATTTGCCGACAGTTTCTTCTCAAGTTTTTTCACCATTTTTGTCTTCTTCCTATCAATTTTCTTGACAACAGAACCAGTCTTGATTCTAGACTTGGCTTCCACATATGTGCCAAATATTTTCAAAGTTGTGTCTACTGGTTCGTTCAACAGTGTTTCAATAGCCTTTGTTGACTAATCAATGTCAATTTCATATTCCAGCGGTGGTAACCATGATGTTCTTGGTTGTGCAGGTTTGATGAGAGTGGTGTTGATGTTCACCATAAACATATCTCATCCTTGTATTTCTCTACTAGTTGAGCAGGGATTCTCATAATTTTCTCCATCCTAGTCTTAAATGTGACAAAGTAGCCATCCATTAAAGGTGTGAATTTATCTCCTAATGACTTGATGAAGTCACCAATCTATGCAGTTATTGGTTGGGTTGTGTCCCAAGTGACATTACCGACAGAAGGGAAGAAATTTTAAAAATAGAAGAATGTGCACATAAGCAGGGAACCAAAATTCTATGTATTAGATCTAGATGATCTGATTATCCTCAATTTTTCTTCCAATTTCTTTAGTATCAGCTCGGATAAGTCTAGTTGAAATCCCTTCTTCATAATCTTATAAGTAGTGTCAACTGCTCCACATGCTATGTTGTTCATTCTGCTAGCTTTGACTATCTTGTACCCAATCACACATGCACCAAATTTCATATTGGGGTCAATGATTGTATTGAGTTACAACCCCCTATCGTCCCATTAGGCTCTTTCTAACTTTTCAATGTCAAGGCGTGAAGGATGCTTTAGGGATTTTGCCTTGTCATTTATTGGATAACTTGTTACAATGTGAATCACATCCTTTATGATCGGTCTTGGTTAATCCAACCAAATTTTTGTATGATGTACCTGGCTAAGTACAATGCATATCCATTTGGTTTTGACCTCTCTCGGGAATAGTAGGGCATTGGTTAACCCTTTCACCTCAATGTGCTTGTGTTCACTTTTTAGGTTTACATCCTTGTATAGCTTCTTGTAAGCTTCTTCAATCTCAAGATCTCCGATCTCTGTTACCTTGCAGTGGATGTATGCACATATATCTTCAACTAGAAAAACCCTAGGAGGGATACTTGAAAATGTTCCCTTGTCATTAGGTTGAGAAGCAACCTCAGGGAAAAACTTATAGTTGGGCTCCTCACAAGTTGTGTTCTTAATTAGGTTGATCTTTTTATCCTTTGAGTCTTTGATCTTTCAGACCAATGAGGTAGTTGCCATTGTTCATAAAATATTTAGGGCTTCTTGTAAATAAATTGTTAGCTCGATGTGTCTAGATACTCACTTGATCTTTTTTGCACGGATAGTAGAAATCTGTCGGAGTAGCCTTTGAATCTATTGTGAATTGTTTTGCAATCTTGTCGCTCTTAGTCGCTCTTCTTTTCTCTATTGTTTTTACTTTATCTCTTGGTGAATTAATGAGCTCTTTGTTTCCCAATTTATAGAAAATAACCTAAGTGGTGTATTTAATGCTTCAGCTACCATTCGATCGACGAAACAAAGACACTCAGGTATTATACCAAAGTCTTCATCCTTGGTGAGTATACAATGCTCGAGGTAAGTGACAACTTAGTGGTACTTTTCATATGTTCACCGACAGTGCTCGGTATGTACCGAAGACTTGATTGCATTTTATATGTTTACCGATGATGCTCGGTTTATATTAACAACTTGATTTTTGTTAATATGTATATAAACAATGCTCGGTGTGCATTGACCGACGAGACTATATTCACAAAATCATAACAAGTAATACCATAGTGCATATCCATTCACACTAATTTGGAATATTATCAATGAATATTGGAATTGGTGTAAAATATAGCTTTGTACAGTGTAGTTCCATACTTACTTGTATTGCTTAGGTGGGGGCGGTGGAATCACCTAATCCATTAGATGAGGTGTCACCAACTGTAGTGCTTAGTCCAGCATTGTCATTGTTTGAATCTTTCATCCACATTTAATTTCTCATTCTCATGATATCTTCAATAGTGTGTCCATTTGCAAAAGTGCTTGACTCTGTTACTTGGTCTCTGCAATCCTTGCTTAGATGACTGACCTTATAATAGTGTAAGCATGCCATTCTAGAGTTAGTCTAGTTCCTTGATCTCTGTATCCATTTCCTCATGCAGTTTGTAGCTATGTGTCCATATCTACCACATGTTGTGCAATTTACCCATGTGTAGTAATCCCAAACATATGAGTTACCAACTCTTTTCAGTTTATATGCATTTTCTAGTTCTTATGATTTCTATACTTTTGATTTTCTATTTTCTGCATTCATGAGATGTGTGGTCATGCATTTTGAAAGTAGGGCAATATTTTTCCATGTAGGATTCCTTCTTTGGTTTGTCCACCTTAGATCTGCATTCATGTGTTTTGTGTGCATGCTTGTTATAGTTATAACAATTACCCATGAATGTAGAAGTAGATTTAGGAATACCTTTTTCTTTGCTCCTGCACACATTTGATGTATGGCCTAGTTTTCTACAGTGATTGCATGACTACTTCTTTGCTCTTATATTTGTGTATGCATTCCTTTGATTAGATTGGTTTTATGATTCTCCATGATCAGTATACCCTAAACTGGTATTGTTGTTGAGTCTTCTTTGTCCATTTATAAATTCATCCATTCTTTTTGTACTTTCTTTAGCTTTCTTGATCATATCATTATGTTGTTGTTGAATCCTCACTTCATGCTTTCGTTTCTCATTTTCTTCTCTTAGTTCACCAATTGCTTCCAATTTCCCATTAAGTTCCATGTTCACTCGGTTGGCCTCATGACTCATAAGAACTATTTGATTGGTGATCTCATGGTGATGTTCAGTTAGTCCTTGTATCTCAGATTCTTTCTGTTGCAGCTTCTCAGTGATTTTTCTTCTGTCATTAATAGCCAAAGTTCTATCTTGTTCAACTTGTCTAGCATTATTCATAACATCAATAATTCTTACCATATGTGTCTCTTGACCGATCTGCAGTACCTTTACTTGTTCAGTCAGATGTTGATTTATTTCATTGAAACTTATAATGCTTCCTTCAGATGTGTCAGATGTATTACCAGACCCAAATCCTGATGAGTCAAATAAATTAGGTATCCCTTCTTCATGATAGACAGTTTCATTATAGCGAGATGCCATGAATTTTCTCTCATCCAATCACTCTTTCATCTTGTTTCCTGCTTCTTTTTATTAATCAAAGAAAATCTGTATCTCCAACTTCTGATTCTCAATGTTTTTTTCAAGCTTATACATTTCCATTATATGATCTTTTCTCTCAAGTGATTAAACTTTTCCAAATAAGAGATCTAGCTCTGATACCAATTGTTGGAATAATGGAAGGGTTTATATTGAGAGGGGAGGGGTGAATCAGTACCCTTAAAATTTTTATCAATTAACCTTAGTAATATTTTCTTGCATTATCGACCACATTTCTTTTCTACCTTACACATGTAATATCATAACATAAATGTAAGTGTATGTAAGGAATCATAGAAACATTCATGAAACTTAGTTACACATGACACAAGAATTGGAAACATAGAAAACCCCTATTAGAAGGTAAAAAATATGGTGGGGATGAAACCCACAAAGCTTCACCAGAATGGAAGGTGTCGGTTAAGGCTACAAGTTATGATCACTTCTCATGATCTTACCCTATTAGGAGTAACAGTTAGACTTTCTAAGTCTACTCTGTTAAGAGATTTTAGCAAAACAATGTATGTGTGCACTCGGTTAAGAGATTTACAATATAGACTGTTAAGTCCACCTTCTTGAAGGATTTCTTCTATTTGCTACAATTTTTTGAGAGTAGAAAAAAAAACTTATGACCTGATAACTTACAATCTTGAATTGCTGAATACAGATCCTTTCAGGTCACAAAATTATGTATCACCTTATTGTGATAAATAATACCTCTATTCTTATCAGTAGCCTTGAATCTAGTTATTCATAACTGAATTCTTCCTTTTGTGTTCTTCTACATGAAACTCTTTGTCTGATCAATAGATGTCTTTTCCAATTACAATCATCATATTCTTGATTGATTATACATCTATATATACAAAGATTTTGACCTAATTAGGTTTCACACATTACAAGAAAAACTCTATGATCAAAGGTTTACAACTTGACCTTAATCTCCTAGTTTTCACATTTACAATTAGTTAAACTGATTAAAACTATTACTTATGCTTTACTTGATCTTCAAGAAATGGTTTTATAGCTAAGAACAAAGTAATTTTAAAGACTAAAGTGATTAAGCTGACGTGTATCTCAGATCTTTTATTCTCAGGAATATAACTGTCTCTTGGTAGACTGGTGCTCGGGTTACTCGGTGGACTATGCTCTCAGTTTACTCTGTGAACTGTGCTCTTGGTTTACTCTTTGAACTGTCTGTCGGTGATAGTGCTATCGGTGTTCACGGATTTCGGTGATCACTATGCTAAGACATTTTCGGTGAGCTCTACGCTTGACTTAATGTTGTCACTCGGTGATCATGTAACCGATGGTTCAAAAAACTATTTCCTTGTATACTAATGACAACTTATGACCCCTTAAGGATTATAAGAATATATATATATATAGTTACACAGACACACAAATATATATGTGAGAGCGTGTGTGCGCATGTGTGTATGTGCATGTGTGTGTGCGTGTGTGTTTGTGTGTATGTTAATTTGCGCACGCACATGTGCTCGTGTGTGTGTGGGGGAGGGCACACGTATGAAAGTTTCTAAAATTCACGAGGTTTAGATAAAAGAAAATGTTATAAAATGATCCACATGGGCATAGATAGTAGATTAAAGCTCTTGCAAATAAACATGCATATGAAATTTTATACGAGAGATTAATTAGTGAGGTAATAAACCTCCCAAGAATCATTCAAATGATTAATCTTAAACAGATAAAAGATATACATTATTATGTAGCCCAAAAAAATCTTCGAGAACAAAAACAAAAAAAAATACACAACAACATTGCAGAATTTGAATTATTCATTAAACTTCTCCAACTTACTCTACCTTACAATGATATAAAACTCCTACTAATTACAATTCTGAAAATTACCATATTTGGCAGATTTTCGGGAAAAAGGAATTTATTTTTTTCATTTTTGGTAATTTTTAAAAACTATCCTACGAATCCCAATTTTTCCCAAGAAAATACCCCAACTAAGGAAATATGAATTGTCAACTAATCCACAAAATCAAAGAAATGATTTCAGATTTATTTCAAAAACAACTTTCGAAAAAAGATGAAAAACAAGAAAAGCAAATTTTGGAGGCCAAGATGATATTCCTAGCTCCCGAAAAAAGTTCTAGAATTTGTGCAACCTTTTCCTTTTTCTTCATGGTGACAGTTTGTGACCAATCCACCTCATGCTCAGTTTCAACTGAGGCATCATCACCATGGAAAGTATATAGATCAGAGATATTAAACACATAAGAAATATAAAGACCACTGGGGAGCTCTACCTCATAAGCATTATCATTAATCTTCTTCAGAATCTTGCAGGGACCAATTTTCTTATATTTCAATTTGTGATAAGTCCCGGTAGGAAACCTCTCCTTGCGTAGAAAAACCATCATTAGATCGCTTGCTCTAAAAACCTGATACTTTTTGGTAGCATTTGTAGAAGCTTTGTACCACTCGTTGCTGCCCTGTAACTTTTGTCTTACAGCTACCTGCAACTGGAAGAGTTGTTCATCAAAGGCTTCTCCATCATCACTGACTCTGTCACCCAAGGGAAATTGCACCAAATTGAGAACATCCTAAGAATTTTGACCATAAACAACTTGAAATGGTGACTTACCAGTTGACCTGTTAATAGAGCTATTTTAAGCAAATTCTGCGTGAGGTAATGCCAAATCCCATTGTTTGGGCTTCCCTCTAACAATGAATTGCAAAAAAAAACCTAAACTTTGATTGACCACTTTTGTTTGCCCATTATTTTGTGGATGATAAGCACTACTAAAATGTATCTTTATCCCCATCTTCTTCAATAAGTTCCTCCAAAAATGACTCAAGAACTTAGTATCCTGATCAAAGGTCTATTAGGTTCTATGTTGTTATGTGATATTTAGCTCTATCCTACATGCTACTTTAACTGTGGATGCGTTACTTGACTAGTATACACATTACTTTAACTATTGTATGCGCTACTTTAAGAAAAAGGCAAAAAACCTAGCCTAATAACTGTAACCACTTGAATTTGGTCTGTCGCAACTATAGACCCTATTTTCCCTAAGTGTGATCATACCCTTGATTTATGTCCAAATGACCCTGTTACTACTTGGCATAATTCTTTTAATCAATTTAATGTCCTAGGTGATTTTTATCACTGATTTATATTAACTA
>MU228067.1:1137772-1152069 GCA_018584345.1 Thuja plicata | reverse complement strand
GAACCCAGTGCGGGGACGTTTGAGGAACAGGTACTTCAAGGTTTTGGTGGGGGTGCCAGTCCCCAGGTTTCACCGAGTCATTGTGACTTTCTATTTTTAGTTTAATTAAACATAGGTTGTCTGTCCATTTAACAACCTCTCTCTTCGACGCTTGAGGAAAAATAGTAAATTAGGAAAAAAATTATGAAAAATATGTAGGAAATAGGTATTTATGTTACTTTTCTATCAAAAAAAGAAAAAAAATGAATTTTGATATCTACAGATCAAGTTAGAGTGATATAAAGGAACCTATGTCTAAATTATAGTTAATGTCACTTCATAACTCAATAAACTTAAAAATATTAAGACAAATTGAATGAAACCAATCGGATCGTCTAGGTATTGGTGTTACAAATGTAATCTCAAAATAATTACATTGTTGTCACTTTTAAAAAAAAATTATGCTGATCCAAGTGACCGTCACTCTTTAAAAATGTTGATTTTTCATAAAAACCTCTTTTCAAATGAGAACAAAAAATTAATACAAATCAATTCCAATTTTTTTTTAAAAATACATATTTAGAAACTAGAAACAAAATTCTAAAAGTCACTACTTTACATCATCTTCACATTATTAATGGTTTTACAACAATATGTGTCTGAAAGTGAAGTTCTTTTTTTCAGAATGTTAATGTCAGTATCAAACTTGGCCAAAAAGAAGAACACAGGGTTGTGGGAATACCCTATCAAGTGATCTGAGAATATTCCAAAAGGAATCTCTATATGTTCTATGTCCGTCTAGGTACCCTTAGGTACAACACACATAATAAATAAAATAAATAAAGAATTATAAACATTATTGTTTAATGTTTACAACACCTATTTTACCAAAAGTATAATCCAAAGGATCTCCTTGTGATGTTTCCCAAAGTGGTCTAGGTCATGAAGCTCATTAAAGAGCTTCACAAAACTCCTACAATTGTTTGAAGAGAAATAGAGATGGATTTTACATTCACATCAAGTTCACTAAAATGTGAGGAAGGGAATTTTCCAGCCCCGTTATCAATGATAGCTCAAGGGACAAATCTTCCCAACACCACCTCACTTATACTAGTACTCTAGTGAGTAAGGGAGATTAATTGATTACAATAAATTTGAGTTAACTATGATTGTAGAATAACTAAAATAGCAATAAATCTATAACACATAATGATAAAAATATTCAGTCTACTAGAAACTGAAGAGTATCTAGTCAACCAAGTCACATGCTTTATTAGCTCACTATCCTGGATACCTACACGAG
The DNA here is from genome assembly GCA_018584345.1 of Thuja plicata. Lineage (NCBI taxonomy): Eukaryota > Viridiplantae > Streptophyta > Pinopsida > Cupressales > Cupressaceae > Thuja > Thuja plicata. The sequence continues at coordinate 1,150,787 of MU228067.1, read as the reverse complement.
TCTAGGACAAAAATGTGAATTTAGGATGTTAACACAGTGCATGTTTGCCTTCTATGGAATGAGTATATAAATTCATACCAAAGAAGTAAAAGACTAATATCTAGATTAGTTGAGCTAGAAATACGATAAATGTAAACAACATTACATAATATTAAATAGAAAGAAACTTTTTTAATACAAAGGGGATAAGAAAGAGACCTCACAACCCCCTTGGAGAAATAATCTCAAAATTCTACTATACAAATCACTCCTCAAACATGCAAATAAGAAGTTAAGAAAAGTATTGGGTTGTTTATTTAAGATGATTGTCACCCTTGTTTTGGTGTTAACACCTCCTCAAAAAACCAAGATAAATATATGATCGATAAAAAATTGATATCCACGGTGTGAGAGTACCCACCTTTGAAGCCAACAAGATATACCTCGATGCATTGAAGCCTAAATAAAATATTAAATCTTAGAGAGATGGTGGATCCAACAAAATGATATGACCAAAATATTTTAAAGTCGCCAAGGAGTTACAAGGAGGCTATAAAAGCATTTATAATGATCAAGAGAGCCATGAGAGATCAAGAAGTTGTCAAGAGACGGGAAAAAGAAGCCAATATGTTTCCTACATTGGATTAAAATTAGTGACTTCTTAGGTTTTTTCTAAGGTTTGGATATAATCTAATTCATTAAATATTATTAATTGTCTTAAGGGATCCCTAGACCTTATATGCACCATTAAAACCATAATACTTGATTTTTTAATCTTTAAACTCCTTCCATATGTATAAGGTTTCACATACATATCATGAGGGTAATTTAGTGGCAGATGGGTTTGAAAATTTAGGTGTTTATCAACCTAGTGAGAAATGATAGGGGCCAAATGACATCATGCCTCGTTAAATCAAATTATCAAGCCAAAATTGATGTCAAGGGTTGTTAACTTGGAGAATCTTTTGGAAATGATAGATTTGAAATCTAATACTGTGTGAAGTGGCATAATGAAAAAAATTCATTATTATGTTGTGAAATCAAATAGATGAATTTATAAGATATGTTTATGTCGCTGGTTTACTCCCATGGTTGGATGGATCCTTTTTTTTTCTTACAAATAAATGGGTAGAGACAAGAGACCTGTGGATCCTATTATCTGCCATAAATAGTAGGATAATACTGAACTTTAGAGTTAATTATTTATGAAAGGCCTTGATGCATGAGCATCATGGGCTCTTGGAAATCCTATATCAACCAAAAATATGTTTGTTTTGGTTCGGTAGCTTGTTGGAGACTTCTCAGTAAAGTGCTCGGTAACTGCATTTGTTCGGTCGGTTGAAGACTTGTTATTTCTCCGCTCGAAATCGGTTACTTTTTTTTGTCTTTCTTTGCCGACGGGTCACGGTGGTCATTTTGACTACTCGATGACGTGCTTTATCGACGGGTCTCGGTGACTTTTCACCGAGTTGTCATATATTGTTGGGTAGACCTTAGCAATAAGATAGACATAGTATACCTAATGGAAGAGTGAATAGATATACTATTTGGGTTGATGTTAAGAATTAGATCCTGTTACCTTTGGTTGAAGAATCTGTTGGTGAGATATGTACATTTGTGAAATTTTGTTTGATGGAAGGTATGTAGTTTGTTAAGGATTTGAAAAGAAATGATATATGTTATGCTTTGACTCCTAACAAACCGAGTAAGAAAATAGAAGATGAAGTTCCTGCAAAAGTTGAGAAATTGCTTACCGAGTACAAGGAGAACATTTTAGATAATATAGCTGATGGTTTGCCACCGATGAGAGATATTAGTCATTGTATGGATTTGATTCCTGGAGTTATTTTACCAAACAAGGCACCACACTGGTTGACACCAACCGCGAATGAAGAACTCAACTGACAAGTTGATGAGTTGTTGAACAAGGGTTTAATCAGAAAATTTTTGAGTCCATGTGTAGTACCAGTTGTATTGGCACCTAAGAAGAATGGAGAATGGGGAAAGTGCACTAATTTAAGAGAAATTAATAAGATCATAGTTGAGTATAGGTTTCCTATATCAAGGATGGATGATATAATGGATTTTTTGATGGGAGAAAAATAGTTTACCAAAACTGAATTGAAGAGTGGATATCATTATATTAGAATCAGAGAAGGTGATGAATGGAAGACTACTTTCAAGACAAAAGAAGGTTTATATGAGTGGTTTGTTATGCCCTTTTGTTTAACTAATGCACTGAGTACATTTATAAGGTTTTGAAGAAATTCTTGAATAAATGTGTGATTATATGCTTGGATGATATTCAGGTATTCAGTAAGACTAGAAAAGAGCATTTGATGCATATAAGACAAGTATTGCAGAGATTAAAACAGGAAAAGTTGTTGATAAATTTGAAAAAGTGTTCCTTCATGAAAGAATAACTTGTGTATTTAAGTTTTGTGATTTCACCATATGGTTTTAAGATGGATCCTGAGAATGTTGAAGTTATACTTAGTTGGCCTACACCTAAGAATGTCAGTGAGGTAAGATAGTTTCATAGATTGGCAAGTTTTTACAGGAAGTTTATCAGAAATTTCAGATTTGTTTGTAATGCTATGACTGTCAAGACAATGAGAGGAGACAAAAGAGAATTCAAATGGACACATGGAGCTGATAAGAGTTTTTAGACTTTGAATTAAAAGGTTGTTGAATTGCCTTTATTATCCTTACGTGATTTCAGTAAAGTATTTTAAGTTGAGTGTGATGCAAGTGGAAGCGTAATATGAGATTTGTTGACTCAAGAAGTTAAACCTATTGCTTTCTTTAGTGAAAAGTTGAGTAATGCTAAAATGAAATATTCTGTCTATGATCAAGAATTATATGCTATTGTTCAAGCTCTGAAGAAATATAGACATTATTTGAAGCCAAATGAATTAGTGTTGTATACTGATCATAAGGCTTTATAGTATTTGGGTAGTTAGAGTAAGTTGAACCAAAAACATATGAAATGGGTCGATTATTTGAAGAGTTTGATATTTTCCATAAATCATAAGAGTGGATTTTATAACCGAGTTGCTGATGCATTGAGTACAAGAAGATCTTTGTTGAATGAAATGAGAATTGAGGTTCTTGGTTTTGATGACATGAAGCATTTGTATGAAAATGATCCTGATTTTTCTGAGCAGTGGAGAGTGTGTAGAGCACCTATTCCAAATAAACCAAGTAAGTGTGAAGACTATTTCATTCAACAAGGTATGTTGTTCAAAGGTATTCAGTTGTGCATACTGAGAGGATCAATGAGAACTAATTTAATAAAGGAAAAACATAGTAGTTGTTTTTCAGGACACTTTGGTATTGATAAAACATTGAGTTTTCTTAAGGAAAGGTATTTTTAGCCTTAGTTGTATAAGGATGTTCATAAATTTTTTAAATTTTTTGTATTTTGTCAAGTTGCAAAAGGAGTAAGTCAGAATACTAGATTGTATACACCGATTTCTGTTCTTGAGAAACCTTGGAGTGATATCAACATGGATTTTGTTCTTGGCTTCCCGAGGAAAGAAAGAGGTAATGATTCTATAGTTGTTGTTGTGGATAGATTCTTTAAGATGAAACATTTCATACCATGTAGAAAAACATCAGATGCAGTACATATAGTAGATATTTTCCTTAAGGAGATTTTCAGATAGCATGGATTACCAAGGAGTGTCATCTCTGACCAATGTAGTAAGTTTTTCAGCTATTTTTGGAAAAAAAATTGGAAGAAGTCAGAGACCAAGTTTAAGTATAGTTCTACATTTCATCCAAAGATTGATGGATAAACAGAGGTTGTAAAATAAAATTTGGGTAACTTACATTAAGATGCTTTGTTGGAGACACACCGATTAATTGGGATTTGACATTAGCACAAGAAGTGTTTGCATATAATAATTCAGTAAATAGAAGTACTGGAAAGACACCTTTTGAGATTGTTAATGGCACAAAAATGAGAGGTATATCAGACTTGATCTAGATATTGTTGGAGAATAGAAGAGGAGTGATGAAGGAGAAAGATGTGTTGAGTTTATGAATAAATTGCATGAGGAAGTGAAACATAAGTTGGAGCAAAGTAATAAAAAATACAAGGATAGTGTGGATAGATCAGGGAGACATAAAAAAATTTAAGTTGGTGATGCATTTATGGTTCATTTGAAGAAATGAAGATTTCCTATTGGAACATATGGTAAATTGAAAATGAATAAATTTTTTCCTTGCAAAATATTGAGAAGATTTGATAGTAGAAATGCTTATGAAATAGAATTACCTAATGACATGGATATATCACCTATATTCAATATTTCATATTTGTATGAGTAGCATGAACCTGATGAAGAAGTGACAATATTGAGTGATTATCCTAAGAAACAAATAGAGGAAGTTGAGCATATTTTGAAACAGAGAGTTGGTATAAGTACAAGAGGAAGGGATTACATGGAATATCTGGTAAAATGAAAGAATACACCAATTGAGGACTCATCTTGGATTTCTCAATCTGAGTTGGATTCAGTTCAGGTTGTACCTAACTCATGATTCAGAGATTCATTTATTTTAACCCCAGGTGTCTGATGTAGGAGTATCTTGTGTTCTTGGCAATCCAGTATCAACAAAAAATATGTTTGTTTTGGTTTGGTAGCGTGTTAGAAACTTCTCGGTAAAGTGTTCGGTAACTTATTTTGTTTTCTCCTTTGAAGACTTGTTTGTTCTCTGCTTGGGCTTGGTTACTTTTTTCTTGTATTTCTTTATCGATGGGTCTCAGTGGTTGTTCTGACTACTCCATGGCATGCTTTACTGATGGCTCTCAATGGGTTTTCACCTAGTTGTCTATGTGTTTGGTTGGCCTTCTTACCCAATTGTGTATTTTAAGTTGGATCTTCTAGCTGACTTCTGCATTTAATTTCCATAGCGTAATTAATGGTGGGATCTCTTATTGTGATGTGTGTGGAATTAATTCTGGGTCTTTGTTGTTTTGTATGTTGGATCTTGAGGATCTGAGTGCCAACCTCTCTGGTGTATTCTTGTATTTGTTTGGTTTCATGTTCTTAGATTAGGGTATAAATTAGGAGAATCAATTTGGAATAGAAGATTAGGTGTTAGTACATTTGGATTCTAGGTCTGTGACCTCACATGTATAAATATTATTCTATCAAAGATTTGAATGTATATGGCCGAAACCAGGAAGACCTCACAACCCGACATGTATGACATTTGGTGAAATAATATAAATGTTCTAATGTTTGTTCTCTCCGTTTCTGTGTTGTTTCTCTGAGTTTTTTGCAAGTTGGTTTGGATAGCTGCGAGTGCCTTGGGCCCTAATATTCCTACCCTCCTTTCATTAGGCCTCACTCCCTACACTGAGAAAATACATGGTCTAACCCTCAGACTTCATCAACATCTGTGGAAGGTTGGGACAAATAATTTTTCAAAGTTTTTGGTATTGATTTGGTAATTTCAGAAGATCTTATGGCAGAGGATTTATTACACTCTTGTTGAGGGGGGGATCTACATCTAGTAAAACTTGCATCAACATGATGGCCACATTCAATACATCCAATCCATACATTTACAACTCAAGATGTTACTTTTCTTTATACAAGTTATAATAAGTAATTAGGTCAACGTGTTAAGACTTCCCCAATACACAAACAATTACATAGACCCTTAGTAAATATACATAGTACCTTACAAAAGTAATTAAGAAATATAAATCAACATCTATGTGCTAAAATCCATAATTCACTCTTGCCAATCATTAAGCATGTTACATCTCTGTAGTCGGACCCAAATAGGTCTTTGCTTGTCCACACGCCGCAGCCAATGTCATCAGGAATCCAATGGCCCAAGAATCACATACAATGTTCTATCATGTATATTTTATCATTCCTTAAGCTCACATATCATAACTCATGCTCACATCCATGTTATCCAAAAAATTCAAAGACCAACTCTATCATAATCCTTTGTCAATTCTCTGTAACGAGTCTTTACCAAAATAACTATAACTCGTGCAAATACCACTATAAGATCTACTGACCTTAGACATAAGGTATACAGTCATTCCTCTACACAAATATGTGATCACATACTCTCATATGTCGTACATTGTCCATTCAAATCTGTCTATCTCACCTGTTCATGTGATAACCAATATTTCATAAACTTCTAATGCATCGAACTAAAACATATGTTGACATCAATGAAAAAAAATGAATGTCAACACCTCAAAAGAAATAATTCCAACAACCTCCCCCTTTTATTAGTGGAAACATATGAGAAAATCCATCAACCCAAAAGTAACTTTTTCTTTACAATCTTCTCAATTTCCTCTTCATAACTTCCCTAAAAATAGCAGGGACTTTTTACTTATATCTCTACCCCTTTCAAATAAATGGAAATGGGTGTCATAGCTCTTTTCTTTCTCTACACATCCTACCTCTGCAAGGTGTATCTTTTTCAAATCTTTACTCCTATAACAAACGAGGTGCTTGATCACCCAAATATGTTCTAGTGTGTTCTTGCGATCACTCCCCCTAAGGAGTAGATCCATGTATCAAGTCTAGAGAATAATATAGCTCTAATAACTTCTGTACTAATACATTCATGCATCATTTAGTTTTCACAAGGAGGGGATCTCACCCCAAGCATACCTTTGAGATACTCATAGGCATCTTTTGACAAAGGTTTAGTGAATATATCTTCTATTCTCTCCTTTGTACTGATGTACTCCAATCCAAATTCCTATTTTGCAACCTTCTCTCTCAAAAAGTGATAATTGATTGAAATATGTTTAGTCTTTGAATGCATAACAAGATTCTTTGACATGTTCACTATGCTTGTATTATCACAATGTATAACCAGTGGCTCTTCAAAGGTTATCCCAATGTCTTTTAGCATATATGTCATCCAAAAAATTTGTGCGCAATTTATTGCAGCAACTACATATTTGGATTCAGTAGTAGATTGAGCTATACAGTCTGTCTTCTTAATTAACCATGAAACCAACCTTTTTCCAAGGAAAAATGCTCCACCACTGGTGCTTTTTTTCATCAAAATTGCCTGACCAATCAACATTAGTATAAGCATGCAATGTAATATCATCATACTTTTCATACCATAAACCATATTCCAGTGTCCTTTTTAAATATCTAAATATCCTTTCAACTGCAATAAGGTGAGTCTCCTTTGGATCAGCTAGGAACCTCACAATAATTCCAACTACACTAGCTATGTATGGTCTAGTGTGAGTTAAATACTACAAACCTATGGAATCATGGATTTGTATTTTGTTTGAAAAAAAATTAAGATTCATCAGTAGTATTAAGCTTCCATCCAGTAACCATGGGTGTTCCAATAGGTTTACAATCTTCCATTCCAAAAAATTTTAGCAACTCCATAAGATACTTGGTTTGAGAAATTACAATACCATGTTTACTTTGAGTAATTTGCAAACCAAGGAAGAACTTCATTTCTCCAATGATAGACATTTCAAATTTAGTTTTCATTTCCTTAGAGAATTTGTTACTCATTTCACCATTGCCTCCAAATATTATATCATCCACAAATACTTCAACAATCAAGATTTCATCTTCACAAGTTCAAAAATATAGATTACTATCTACATTATCTTTTCTGTAACCAAGATGTAATAAATTCCTATCTAACCAATCATACCAAGCTCTAGGAGCTTGTTTGAGACCATAAATTCCTTCTTCAATTTGAAAACCATGTCTTCATAATCTATCCAAGGAAAACCATCATGTTTCTCAATGTAGACATCTTCCTCTAGATTGTGATTCAAAAATATAGACTTCATATCCATCTGATATATCTTAAAGTGTTTATGTGTTGCAAAAGAAAGGAAAAACCTAACTTCCTGTAACCTTGCAACATGTGTAAATATTTCTTCAAATTATATACCCTATTGTTGTGAATAGCTCTTGTAGACCATCGTAGCCTTATTTCTTACAACCATAACATCTTGATTCATTTTGTTTCTCAAAACCTATTTAGTTCCAATTACATTCTTGTCCTTATGTCTAGGAGCCAATTCCCAAGTGTTGTTTTTCTCTATCTGATCTAGTTCTTCCTGCATTTCCTTAATCTAATATTCATCTTTACATGTTTCATCAGTAGCCTTAGGTTGTACTTGGAAAATAGAACAAATCTCATTTCTAGTTTTGCACCTTGTCATCATGCCCTTATTAATATTGCCAAAAATATAATTCTCAGGGTGATTAATCTTAACATACCTTGGTGTCTTTGGTGCCTCCATAGGACCATCCAAGCATGTTTGAATCTCAAGAATTTGTTTTGTCTCTTGATTTTCATTACTCTTCTCATTCTCTGGGATCTCAATCTGAAACCTCTCATCAATTTTCACATTAGCACTTTCAACTATTATTCTCAATCTCATATTGAAACATTTATAAGCATTACTCCTAGTAGAATATCCAAGGAAAATTCTGTAATCACTTCTACCTTCAAAATTTCTAATTTCATCATCTCTTTTGATATAACACTTGCTACAAAATTTTCTAAAGTATTTTACAATAGGAGCATAACCAAACCAAAGTTCATAGGGTGTCTTATCAGACCTTCTTTGATCTAAATTATTTTTAAAGTGTAGACATCAGTACTGAGTACTTCTCTCCAATTTATATAAGATACCTTACACTCAAGCAACATAGTCATCACCACATCTAGTATAGTTATATTTCTTCTCTCTATAATCCCATTCTTCAGAGGTGTTTTAGGAGTAGAAGTTTATCTGTATATACCACACTTTTCACAATAAGCATTGAAAAAATATGACGTAAACTCTCCACCTCTATTTGACTTCAAATACTTTATCTTAAGATTTTATTCATTCTCAACTTTTTCTTTGAAAATCTTGAACTTATAAAATTATTCTCATTTTTCTTTGTGAATTTTAACCCACATCATCCTAGAATTGTCATCAACAAAAAGTATAAAGTACCTTTAACGATATTAGGATCTATTCCTTGTAGTACCACAAAGATATGTATCTACCATATCTAATTTCCCTCTTCCCGAGAAGGATTTTCTCTGAAAGATGCTCTTCATTTTTTCCTATCACACACCCTCTACACATAGTGTTAGTAGGCTTCCAATTTTTTGCAAATCTGTGACTGCATTAGTGTTAATGATCCTTATAATATTATCAAAATTCATGTGACAAAACCTTATATGTCATAACCAACTATCATCTACCTTCACAACAAAACAAGTTTCCTTTCTAGTATTCATCTTAAACACATTACCTCTTGACTTAGTACTTGATGTGATCAAGTTTCCAAATTGACCTCTGATAGTATATTTTCCATCCATAAACTGCAAATGATAACCCCTGTCCACAAGTTTTCCAACACTCAACAAGTTGTGCTTAAGTCCATCAACAAGTAAGACATCATTAGTGTTAGTTTTACCATCAAGAGAGATTGAGCCAACTCCAATGATCAACTTAGGAGTGTTATCACCAAATCTAAATATGCCACCATCATATCTATTCAATTGAAAAAATTTATCTTTATCACCAGTCATATGATATGAACAACCATTAGATCAATGGTCAATTCTGATTTTTTTTCAGCATGCGAGACTAGAGATTTTTCTTCATGAATATGTTCATCATCTTTAATTGTAATAAATCCAATTTCATTTCCATTGTTCACAGAATTATCACCAGACACACCTTCACTAGAATAGTAACATTCCTCATCCTTAGAGTAATTAGACTTGTAAAACTTAATCTTATGCTTAGGAATTATTTTAGGACCTCTAGATCTAAAATGACCAATCTTATTATAAGAAAAACATTTCAGGGGTCATTTTCCTTCAAACTTACCCTTACCTTTCCTTTACCTTTTTTCTATTAAAGGCACAAGTTTTTCCACTTTCCTTTCTTCTTCTTCAATCTATGCCCAATCATCAACATATTCTGCAATCTTTTCATGCCTATTTCTAGAGCTCGTAAGGCTTGGTTATGCATTTTTATCATTATGAACAGTATCCTTGAGGGAAAAATATACTTTGGATAATGCATCCTGTAACTTTACGGTCTCAAAGATGGTCATCTTAGCAATCAAGACTTCTCTGCTAAAATTTTTAATCAATGGTATGATCTCCTCTATCACTTGCACTTTAATCTCATAGGCATGTCTCAAAGATCTAAGAATATTTGTGATCACTTCATCTTTAGTATATGTGTTGCCTAAGTTTCTGATTCCAATAACAAATTTTGTAACCCTATGTACATATGCTCTGACATTCTCATCATCTCACATCCTTTGATTCTCCATTTTAGCCTTCTAATTCTATAGTTTTTCTTGCTTGCTTATTTTACTGATAACTATCTTTAACCTTTGTAAAATATTCCTCAGAGAGAACACTTATCAGTTCTTCCCTTGCAACCATATTGCAATAAAAAAAAATCTTTTCTTCCGTAGTAGCATTTCCTAATTCATCTTCTATCGTGATCGGTTCATTCCTCTTTGTAATCATCCAGTAATCAATCCTAATGAAGATCAGATGAGTTCTCATCTTGTTCTTAAAACTATGAAAATTTATGGACTCTCCTTCCTATAGGAAACCATCTCAGAATCACGTCAAGTAGTTAAGATTTGTCTCAGAGGACCACAAACTCTGATACAAATAGTTAGGAATAATACTTGACTGAGAGGGAGAGTGAATTAGTAGTATGCCATATAATTAAACTTTAAGCTTTAAAAAAATTACTTAATGAAGATATGAACACTTCAAGAACAACACCATAACAATGATGACATTATTTTTCGATTAGTATACTCACTGAAAAACATAGATAGAAAGCATTACCGGTAGACAGCATACATTACCGGTGAACCACAAGCAGTACCGGTGAAATGCAAGCATACCCGACAGAACAAAGATTTTGAGAAAATGCTAAGTATAAAAGTGACAAGCATCACCGGCGATCACAAGCATCACCAATAACATAGTTTTCAGAACTAACCCGACAGGAACAGAAAAAGCATACCCGATGACTAGTTTAAGAAAGGAACACCGACAATTAAGAAAATCGACCATCAGAACCGACAGACAGATCAAGAACCCAAAAATTATGGATTTGAGTTTTACACGACGGTTAAAGCAACGTAATTCTATTTATAGAGTTTTTTTTTGTTTTAAATTAGAATTTGATGGTCATGCAATATTTATGTAAATGCTTTAAAGCATCCTAATGGATCTAAAACATATATAACTAAAGATCAAGGTCAAGTTCTAAACCTTGGATCTAGAGTTAACTTGTGCTGCATGAATCAAGAATTGAACCTAAATTTGTATAAATTGATGTTCATACTCAATTGTGATGAGATATGAATTCTTTATTATTGATAGCCACGAAGAGCATCTAAGGACCAGAATGCAGAATTCATGTAAAGATTAGAAATAGCATATATCAGTTATCAAGAACACACAGAGGCTACCGGCGAGTAGATAAAGGTATTATTCAATCATGGAAGGATGATTACTAATATGTATGAAGCTTTATAGGATCTATTATCAGAAATTGAAGATTGCATTTATCATCAGATCAAAGACTTATGTAGTTGTATTCTAACAAGTTCATCACATCTAAAATCCTTTTGTAGAACGTGGAATTAACCGTTCTTTCCAAATCTCTTAACAGAGTGCACACTTACCAGTGTTGCTAAAGTTTCAAATGAACTAGATCTTAATAGGTCTCCACTATAATACTCCTAATAGGGTAGGTCATCAGAAGTGACCAATTGTAAGCCTTAATCGGCCCCTTCTTATCTGCAGATAGTGAAGTTTGTGGGTAACAATCTCCACCGCAATTTTTACTTCCTTAACAGGAGTTTTCTGCGATATCATATCTTGTGTCATGTGTTATCTATCTTCATGAATGTTTCTATTATTGTTACATATCAAAAGAATGTATGATATGATTTCATATGTATAAAGAAATATGAACAGTTAGATAAGATAACATTACAAACTGATGACTAAGGGTTAATGGGCTAACCAAGAAAAGTTTTAGAGGTACTAATTCACCCCTCCCCTCTCAGTACATCATCTCCATATAATTCCAACAATTGGTATCAGAGCTATGTCTCTCTCTTGAAAAGCTTAAAGACTCGAGAGAAAAGATCAGAGCAATGGACAAGTTCAGACTAGACATGACTATTGAGAATGAGCAGTTAAAAATGCAAATAAACTTTGAGCAGTATAAGAAGGCGAAGATAAAACTAAGAAAACTTCTTGATGAAAGAAAAATTATGGCAACTAGGCTGAATGAGAAAGACTACAAAGAAATGGAAGTACAAGAGTACTTTGAAATAGCAGAATCATCATTGAGAAAAGCTTCAAACACATCAGTTGAAGAAATTACAAGTATGCAGGAGATCAATCTACATCTGACAGATCAAATCAAGATGCTGCAAATTGATCAAGAAACTCAAATGGTAAAAATGATTGATGTTATGAATGATGCAAGAAAAGATGAAAATGAAAGAACACTAGCCATTAATGATAGGAGGAAAATTACAGAAAAACTACAAGAGAAAGAATCAGAGATTCAAAGACTCACTGAGCATCGCCATGAGGTCACCAATGAGATTATTCTTATGAGCCAAGAAGCAAACATATTAAATACAAAACTCATTGAAAGAGTATAGATCATAGGTGAGCTAAGAGAGGAGAACGAAAAATTGATGCATGAAATCAAAGTCCAGAATCAACACAATGAATTAATCAAAAAGGCTAAGGACAACAACTGAAGGATGGATGATTTTCTTGATGGACAAAGAAGAGTCAAAAACTACACAGGATTAGGATACAACAAGAATGGAGAATCCTCTAATCAATCTGATAAGAGGAATGCTTTCACAACCCCAAGATCTAAGAAGCTGTCATGCAATCACTATGGAAAACCAGGCCACACCTCAAACATCTGCAGAAGCAAAATGAAAGGTATTTCTCAAGCACAATCTACTTTTAT
>MU228067.1:1100038-1123333 GCA_018584345.1 Thuja plicata | reverse complement strand
CATCTGGTCTTGGCACAAGTGACCATGTCTTGTTCTTCTCAATCTGTTCAATCTCATCATTCATAGCACTTATCCATTCTTCATTATCTAGTGCAGCATTGACAGATTTTGGTTCAAACTCACAAATCAAGCAATTTGAGTTTAAAGACTTACTTCTTGTTCTTGTACCTGCTTTCTTATCTCCTATGATCTGGTCCTCTAGATGGCTCCTTCTTACATATCTTGCAAGTATAGGTACAAATCTTTGTATATCATCTTGATCTTCATTACCTTGCGCATTATCTTGATCATTATCCTGACCGTCGGTAACAACATTTTGACCATCGGTTGCAACATTTTGTTGTTCTAGATTTAAGCGCTGTTGCTCAGGTAGAGTTGTGGGTTCTTCACAGCATACAAACTTGTTGTAGTCTTCTGGTTCTTTTGTGCTTTCTAGCACATTATTTTCTACCAATTCATCAATGTTTACATTTGCACTTTCAACTATTTTGTTAGAAGCCTTGATTAGACATTTGAAAGCTTTTCTTTTGGTAGAATACCCCAGAAAAATACCTTCATCACTTTTGGTGTCAAGCTTTCCATTTCTATCATCTTTTAAGACATAACATTGTCCTCCAAATATTTTGAAGTAACTTACATTGGGTGTTTTACCATACCATAGCTCATAAGGAGTCTTCTTTGAGTCCTTTCTCAATTGTACTTTGTTAAGTGTATAAACAGCAGTGCTAATAGCTTACCTCCAGAAGATTTGGGTGATGTCCTTCTCTATCATCAGTGTTCTTGCACAATCAATTATTGATCTATTCCTTCTTTCAACAATCCCATTTTGCTGTAGTGTTCTTGATGTAGAAACCTGTCTTTTATACTATGCTCATTATAGAAATTAGTGAATTCATCTGATATAAATTCTCCTCCTCTATCTGATCTCAAACATTTAAGATCCTTACCACTTTGTTTTTCTACCATAGCCTTGTACCATTTAAACATCTTGAATGCTTCAGATTTTTCTTTTAGAAACATGATTGTCATCATTCTAGAGTAATCATCAACAAAGAGAATAAAATATCTATCTCCATAATAGCTCTTTGTCCTCACAGGTCCACATAAATCAGTATGGACTAATTCTAGAATATCATCAGATGTATGGGTTTTGCTTTTGAAACTAGACTTTATCATTTTACCTTTTTGGCAATTCTTACATATGATGTTGTCTGGCTTTGTCATCGTCGGTAAGCCTCTTACACTTCTTTTTCTGCTTATTTTCATCATGTTGTCAAAATTCACATGACACAACCTTTTGTGCCACATCCATATGTCTTTGTTTCTAGTCATCAAGAAAGTGAGGTTAGTATCATTCAGATAGAATAAGTTACCTTTGGTTTGTTCACCACTACCAATCAGTTTTCCTGATTCATTGAAGATCTTTGCCTTCTTGTTCTCAAATGCTACTTTGTGACCTGAATTATTTAGCTGAGAAACACTCAATAGATTATAATTCAATCCTTTTACCCAATAAGAATTTTCACATTTAATCAGGTTGTTCAGCATTACTGTTCCTTTACCTTCAATTTGACAATGTGAGTCATTTCCCATTCTTACTGTACCACCTTTATAGTATTCAAAAGTATTGAATTTTTATTTGTCACTGGTCATATGGTGAGTGCAGCCACTATCTATAATCCAGATATCATTCTTACTAATCTTAGATATTAGTGCAGTTTCTTCATACCTTTCATCTTCATCTGAATCATCCTTCACAACTACAAACACTATCTCAACATCATCATTCGGTTCGGTGTCAGTATCTTCATCTTTGCATGCAGCTAGATAGCTAGCCTTCTTGCCTTTGTCCTTGTAATCTTAGGTATCACTTATTTCTGATCATGGGTAACCTCTGTAATATTTGTTATCAACTCTGTCAGATTTCTTTTGAAAAGATTTGTTATCACTTCTTTCATCTTTTATTTTGTTAGGACATGTTACAGCAAAGTGTCCATTCTCTTGACAATTGAAACATACAAGTGGTAACTTGCCTTTGTATTTACCTTTGCCTCTTAGCATTCTTCTTTCCATGAGTGCTTCAATTTCATATAGATCTTCTTCTTCACTTTTTCTTTCACTATCTCTTCTAGGTGAGTGTTTCTGACTAGATTTGCTTATTCTCATAGAAGACTTGAATGCAGACTCTAAACTTGGTAAGACACTAATATCAAAATTATTCATCTCGAATGAAATCAGTCTACGAATCAGGCTATCAAGAGTGACTATATTATTTGCTACTTCTCTCATTTCTTGAATAGTAGAGACTCTAATAGCATATACAAGCAATAAGGTTCTTAAGATTTTACTTGCCACTATCTCTTCTTCAAGTGTACCTCTAACGCCTTGTATAGCATTGACTACTTCTTTTATTCTTGTGCTGTACTGAGTGATGTTTTCACCTTCTTTCATTTTGAGATCATCAAGCTTTCCTCTAAGGCTTTCTGCCTTGGCTCTTAGAACATTTGCATCACCTCCATGTACAAGCTTCAACTTGTCCCACATTGTCTTTGCATTTTTTCAATCTTTGACATCCTTAAATTCAGCATTAGAGAGTGAGGCTGAAAGCTCTATAACCATGCAGTTATGTTCATGCTTTACTCTCAATTGATCTACTATTAATGGTCCTATAGGAAACACATATGCAGTATCTAAGTATTGAGTAATATCATTGCCAATACCTGATAAGTGAAGCTTTATTCTGCTTTTCCATGAACCAAAGTTGTCCTTGTTCAAATTGGGCACATCTTGTCTGTTCATCTTCTAATCTTTACTTAGGTCTTGAAACCTTCCTTCTAATCACACAAGCTCTGATAACAATTGTTAGTAATAACTGAGAGGGGGGGGGGGGGGAATCAGTGGCCTCNCTCTGATAACAATTGTTAGTAATAACTGAGAGGGGGGGGGGGGTGAATCAGTGGCCTCAAAAATTTATCCTTTAAACTTTAATCCACCAATTATTACACCTTAGATTATTAAGTCCCTACAAGATGTATGCCTTTGAAATACTTGAAACAATTTATTGTCTGTAGGTTTACCTTGTCTATCCTTATTCTCCTTGATTACCGATAAGAAGCAAAACTCATTAGCCGATACTCAGTAAATATGCAGAGTATACCAATCAATCCAAAAATGCATATGTGAAATGTAAAACAATAAAGTAATAAACCATACACACATAACACAAGAATTTTAACGTGGAAACCCTGTTAAGGGAAAAAACACGGGGACCGGTACCCCAAATTTTTACTCTTCTGAAGTGAGCCCTGTTAAAGGTTACAAACACATTGTTAAGTGCGACCTTGTTAGAGGATTTTTATACATAGATTTTCACTAAGTATCTGACATCTATGCTACCATCCTTGAATCAGTCTCTAGACTGTCAATAGGATTTATGCTAATCTTACTACCATCCTTGAATCAGACTCCTTCTTAGACTGTCAATAGGCTTTAGGTAAGACCAATGCTACTATCATGAGTCAAACTTTTTGGTAATCTGTTAGGATATACCTCGATTATAAAAGAATGTTAAGTCCTGCTCTGTTAAGAGACTTAATGCTTCAATAGTTAAACTGAAATACAATGACCTATTTCTAATGCAACTTGAATTGAAGATATTTAGATCTATTTATGTACAATACCTCTCTAATCAATGTATCAATTTATTTCCTTTGTACTTCACACTTTCTGCTCTGTGATGCTGTGCTTCATTGTTTGTCGTTGTCTGCGGAATTCTTTACCTCTCCCTTAGCTTGATTGATCAGGACTGCATGAAATTTATCCTTCATCAGTTTCTCTTTAGCATCTTCTCTCAATTCACTCCCTTATGTATCTAATTGCTTATGGAAATGAATTATGCTTGTCTCTTATATAGACATCATATTCCTTAATTTTTGGTTCTTGATTCTTGATTCTTGACATGAAAAATAATCCAGGAAAATTGATTTACGGCTTTAACTCCTGATTTATCTCATAGTTATCTTCTTTCCAACTGTATAAATCAATTGCTTAACTGCAGTTGAATAAAACAAATAAAACAACCAGTTAAGTGTATCCTTAAGCTCTGCCAGCTAGATATTTTGTCATTTTATGATCTCTCTGTTATGTTGGTCAATTCTACAGTTCATCGCCAGTGACAACTGCCAGTTCCGTCGGTGCAACTTCAGTTAGCTTTGGGATCTTCGTCCATTGGGCATCATTGGATCTTGCTTGTTAGACAACACTATTTCAGCTCACCGGGCATCCTGGGATTCTGCTTCGTCAGACAACATTGTCTTCTTCTCGTCGGGTATCACTGTGACTTTATCTTTGTCTTTATCGATGGTGTGCACTCTGTCAGTGTTTTCTGTCACTTAGTGAATACATGAATTTTATGCATTGCTAAAAGCATAACCATTGTTCCATTGATTCTTTGAAGTATTTGGCATTATGTGCATGGCCATACAGATGATATCAAGTTGACATCAATGACAGTACAAACCATTAACTGATTTAATGTCTTGCATCATCTTCAACTTAGCATTATCAAACATTCAATCAGTTACATGTCATCAGAGCATGAATTCAATAAAACCCTTCTCAATGTTGGAGTGTTTCTTTTCTCAAGGGTTTTGTAGGGTCTCTACATTTTTCTTTTTTGTGCGAATTTATTTTTGGTTCCTTATTCATAATTTTGGGAGATTCACATACCTCATGATTTCTGTTGATAGAATCCCAAAACCTTTGGAAAAATTCTCACCAAATAAAATTTGAAGTATTTGAGGGGTTGGGTGGTCTTTTTTGTGTGTACATATTTCAATTAAATAACATTATCTTGGCCCCTTTTGTCTAAAACATACATCATCATCAATTGTGTAGAGTATCAAAATCCTAAGATCAATTGTCATCTCGTCAAAATTTGAGTAGTTGAAAGTTTGGGTTAATTTAGCTGAGTGCTTGTAAAAATGGAAAATTCTGGGTATTAGTAGAAAATTTTGGCATTCTAGAGAAAAAAATGTCACCATCACACTCAAAAGGGTCAAAAACCTATAAATCAACATTAAATTCATCAAAATTGGGCATCATGAAATTTTGAGCAATTTTTTTTAGCTAGCATGAATTATAAGACAAGTCATATGAATCTATACGATGTTGTGACAAAAATGTTAGTGCGAGCATATGAACACAAACTTTTTTCCATTGTATTTTTTATTTTTAAAAAAAATCATTTATCTTATGTGGATGTGTTGGAAAAAATAAAGGGTTTCAAAAAGTTTGATTTTCATAAAAGTCAAAAGGAGGATTTTATTTTTTATTTGCAAAAGGAAAATTAGTTCTTTGCTGGCACAAACCATTACATCATAAATTTATGTTGACTTTTCCAAAATTTAAGGGTACCTATACTTATAGTACTCTTCTAAATTTTGAGGTTGTTGAAGGAGAGAATCTTTGGGAAATATTTCAAGTTTTTGGAGAGGGTGGTTACTGTATTTTTAGGGACCTTTGCTAAATTTA
This sequence comes from Thuja plicata, assembly GCA_018584345.1. Classification (NCBI taxonomy): domain Eukaryota; kingdom Viridiplantae; phylum Streptophyta; class Pinopsida; order Cupressales; family Cupressaceae; genus Thuja; species Thuja plicata. The sequence continues at coordinate 1,117,801 of MU228067.1, read as the reverse complement.
GCAAAGAATCATTAAATATTTTTTGAAAATTCTATAGAATATTTTTGGGAACATTAGAATATTCTACAAACCAAAGATTTTATTCATCATATAAAAATTCTCCAAATATGCTACTGACATTAGCATGATGTCATGCTGACATTATTGTACAGACTGCTCACATCAGAACTCCTTCAAGGCCTTAAATTTTTTTTTTCTCTTTATTTGTTGTGTTTTGGCCTTAACTTTGTCATATAGACTCAAAATCATGCAAACAGTATATCATTAAAAGATGATTCTAGTGGCAATATGTTCATGGTGTTAGTTTTATTAGACTTGGTATCATTTGTCTATACTAGGCTTTTAAATTCAGCCTTCTATTCTATGTTTCTAGGGCAATAACGTGAGAAAATGAACTATGTTTTTTTACTTCCACACATCCTTGGAAATATATTGGTTTCGTCTACACTAATCTCTGGTGTTTTTTTCTAGATTTTTCATTAGATAGACATTAATTTCAAGATTATTCATTTTAAGATTTCTTTATTATCTAGTTGTAGGAAGGCTTGTGTTTTCTTGTTGTGGGGAGGTTATCATGCAATTTTTCATTATGGGGGATTCCACTGGATCTCCTTATCCTTATTCTTATTCTAGCGAGTCTTCTTCCAAGACAAAGAAGAAGAATGAGCATATTTCAAAAATCCATGAGTTAATCAATATGATTTTTTTGGATCTAATTATGTGATTATTTTTAGAAGAAATTTTTTGGTTCACATTATATGATCCATCATCACGATAATAGAGAGAATAAGGAGAAAATAGTTCAAGTTATAGACAACAACCAACTAAAAAGACTAAGAAAGGAGGCATTGAGATTCAAAACTACAGTTCAGAAAAGTGGACAAATTCTCAACATTTATAATCCAAAACATATAATTATGGCCAATGAACAAAAATCACCCAAGAAGGGATAATTCCTCTACTCTTCTAGATCTTCCATAACCAAGGTAGGTGCACATGATATCTAGCACTTCTTTCACAAAAAATTAAATCATAATACTTTGGAAGTTTCAATTCCTCCTTAATAGATTATTCCAAGTTGGCATATAAATTAATAATAATATAAACACCTACCTATCCTTAAACTTATCTTTATCTTATACTTTCTTGAAAACGAAATGAAAGTTTCTAATGAGTAAAAATTCCTATTCTATGAAACAATTGAAGACCAGTCGCTTATGAAATTTGGGCAATGGAGCTAATCTTATCAAAATCTCATGTACAACTTTGAGATATATGTTTTCATATCCTTTAGATACACCATCAACTATCCAATCCTATCAAGGTATATTTGTTAAATACACTACACATCACTAGTTTAATTGAATTTATTTCCTTATTAGGAAAAAAATTAAACAAAACACAATAGGACAACAACTTTTCTAGAATCCTCTAATAATCAAGTTCATGTGCAAAACAAATAGCTGTTTACACAAGTTTTGAAAACAACAATTGAATTCAAATTCAATAATCACAAAGGAATAACCTAATAAAAAATTAACTTCTATACCATAACCTTGGACTGAAAAAGATGGAACTTTGTATTAACTTCAAAAGATATGTACAATTGAGTTTGTTCTTTTTTTTTACATGTATATCCTCATATTTTCAATCTTTCTATTACTATTTATATTCCCTTCTAAAATAGTTGTTGATTCCTCGATGAGGAAGCGACAAGCTTCCAACTGTATTATGTCATTTTCAATAATTGCATAAAAACCAAAAAAATTTCACAACCCTGAGAGGAGGGGAGTCAGTGGCCTCAAAAATATTCCAATAAATGAACCCAAAAATATAGTACCACAATATTAAGCCTCGAGTTATCTTTAGTCCTTCAAGATGTATGCCTTCAAATAATCATATCAAATAACTACTTCTCGGAGTTCACTGTTAAAACTTAATCTTAATGTTTACCGAATAGCAGTCTTTTATTTATTGAAAACAACAAATTGTTTAGTTTATACTGATCAATCCATATTAGTTATGTGTAATTCAAAACACTAAAGTAATGACTCATAAACACATTGACATATGGATTTTAACGTGCAAAACCTGTTGAGGGAAAATCACTTGGGATCAGTAACCCAAAATTGTCACTCTTCTGAAGTGAGCTCAGTGAAGAGCCAACCCTATTAAAGGTTACAAACACACTATTTGGTGTGACCTTGTTAAAGGATTTAAATGGAATAGTTTGTCACTTGATATCGGGCATCTCTATGCTACCTTTGATGACCAAACCCAGTGCAGTTTGTCAAATGGTATCTGGCATCTCATGCTATCTTCATGATCAAAATTTTTGATACTCCTTGTATCTCAATATAGAAAGGGTTGTTAAGTCCTTCTTGGTTAAGATAATTTTTGAATCAATGGTTAAATTTGAAATAGTAAATGATCTGTTCACACATACAACTTATACTTGCAGATTATCAGATCTATTGTAAACTCATTAAACCATTCTAATGAATGTATCTTTTCAATACCTTTGCTCCACTACTTTATGCTTAGTGATGTTGTGCTTCTCTGTTGCTCAGTGTCCACGGAAATCTTTAGCTCTTTCCTCAGCTTGATTGATCAAGACTGTATGAATTTTTTCTTCATCATTTTCTCTTCAACATCCTTCTTTTCCATTCACTCCCCTTAATTCATAATTAATTAAGATATCTCTTTATAGACATGATATTAGCATTTCTCACTTATTGATTTTCTTGTTCTTGGCGTGGTCCGCATTCTTAGCCAATCTCTCTTCTTGGCTAAACAATTGTCTTAGAAACCCATAGAATTAGACTACTTATTTCAGGATTGGACACCCTAAATGGTTTCTAATTAGATCATCCAGTCTCATTTAATTATCGACTAGGGACGTAAACTTGGAATGGCATCTACAAAGTATATGTTTCAAACTCTCTTGATTCTAATGTCTAAACCTATGAAATTTAAATGCATTAAGCTTTAGGAAATCTATGCTAACTCAAATAAATTCTCTTACTCTAGGAAAACAGTAATCACAGATAGGAATTGCTCTACCTGCCTATGTTGCAGGAATAGTCTACTAGTTCTATTACTAGTGGCCGCAGGAACAATAGAGTTATATTTTACTTCTCTAAAAACATGGAAATGATTTCTACTCTAACAAAGTAATTCAATCACCAAGTGGGCCCCCTTGGATGAGTGAATAGAAACACAATCAAGATAATAGAGTTTAACTCAACTTGTGCATTCTATTCATTCATGCAAAATACACTTGGATAAATAAAATAGTATTACAATTATATCAGCTTCTATTCAGATAATAACAACTAACTCGACTAACTCCAAAAAGTTACAATAGTCATCTTATTTAAAGGAAATCTACAACTACTCCCTAAATCTAAAATCACTCCATTAATGAGGATCATTATAGATACACAATTCTTCATAACAAAAATATCCTACATAGAGAATAAGTCTTCCCATAATATAGTACGTGTTGCCTCTAGATACATGCGTTGCTTTTAACAGGAAATTGAATTTACTTGTTCTTCATGCGAAGATCTCGCAAAAATGCCTTAACTTATTTCAAATGCTTTCTCAATCTCTTCGACATGATGGAATCTTTGCAACAAGGATTGGCTTTTGACATCTTCAGCATCACGATGTTGATCTTGAATTCACCACGACTAATCTCTGCAAAATGATTAATGCACACACAACCTCTGAGACATACATATTTTCATCATTAATATTAGGAAAGAAGTGTTAGGTTCTAATTAATAATCTTGCAAGGCACATGGCTATAGGAATGAAACTACCCACAAAGATAGTAGAGGAAATGGGATCATTCATTATCATATAACTACTACATCTTATCATTTCATCCATCAGTTTCAAGAAAATATACTATGTTCCCTTATCATCCTCTTTTACTACTTATGTCCTTACACATACAAATATACATATAAAACCATAAGTTTAGGTATCTATTCTGAAAGTAAACTGTTGGAAAGAAAATTAAAAACATTTGAAAAGATGGCCTTTAAAAAGGCTAATCATTCCCCCAACTGGCCTATTGCTAGTCCCCAGAAATCATGAAGTTGTGTATCTTGGCTCGTAGCCTTAGGTCATTGGAAATCTCTTCTCCTAACTCATCAACATCAAAGTTAAAATACCCATGATTTTCCTGAAGTCTTTTCGACCTCTGCACTCCTTTAGCCATGTCATGTTCTTCTACACTTTCATTTACTACTAACAAAGGTTGCGTGAGAGTAGGTAGTTGGAACCTTAATGGAATCCAGCAATTATGCAGTGTTCTACCCAATATTATATACCATGGAACTCGGTGGGTGGCAAGAGTTAGGTTCTGCAGAGAATAAGGTTCATGAACCTTCAGATCATGTGAAAGCCTTACCCATCTATACCTAGAGGAAGTGATTGTAGCCTCAATATTCTATGACAAGTGTTGTTCCCAGTCTGAATATGCTTGGTCTCTGACCAGATAGACCTTGATGGCTCCACTTGGGTTCATAGTGACTAAGATCCAGTTAAGAAGAGTTTGTCTGGAATGTTGAACTTCAGGGCTCATCAGCAAGGGAGTATCTATTTCACTATTTATGTATGGCAAGGCCTGATGTTCCCTTCTTATCTCATTCTGGATCCAAGACATCACTACTCTTATCTGAGCATCTCCAACACAAAATAGTGAATTCCAGTCCATATCATCTAGTACAACAAGATTATGTAAATATAATTTGCATAAAATAAAATTTATAGACATGGGAGCTGACTGAAATGCATCATAGAATTCATTAGGTGTTGAAATAGAAGGATTCAATCCTGCTACAATACTGGTTAATTTAAAATTAACAAATTTTTCCTTAAGGAACAAATCATAGACTGGAGATGGTGACTTGCATGCCATAGCTTCAGGAATCAATTCAGTGATCTACTTAACCCTTCTTTCCAACACTGCAATCTGATTTGTTTTCTGATCTAATTGATGAGCTTTCTCATAATTGGTTCTTTCTAGTTTTTCTTTTTCTAATTTCCATTGTGTCCTTTCCCATACAAAATTCTGGTACAAGATCAACCCTGCAGCTAATGGTGTAGATAAGTTTGATGCTCACATGGGTCCCTAATTAAGGATATCAATCCATCTCGGTGTAGGCTAAGGGGTTTTTACTGCTTCTTCCTGAGTGGAAGTCTCCCCTTTCCATACAACAAGAGTTTTTATTTCCTTATTTTCTTGACAGGATTCAACTACTTTAGCTAGTGTATCTAACCCATATTTTCTTATTTGTTCTAACACCCTTTCAAAAACATCCTCATTAATTGTAGGGAATTCATAATCAGGTAGGTTTTCTAAATTATAAATATTATCTTGCCCAACAGAGCCATCAAAAAATTCCTCTACCTCCTCAGAATCCCTATCACTATCTATGAGGATATAATCAATATAAGAATCAACGGTTGCTTCAAAATTTGTATGTTGGAAAATGGTGTCACTATTTGTACTTTTCTAAACCTTTTCCTTAGAAGAGGAATTCTCTATAGACTCAGAGGATTTTAAATTTACAAATTGAATAGGAGACTTGTCATCTCTACTAACCTTGGCAAAAAGTCTTGCACTCTTCCTAGCAGGGGTTTGTAAAGAGAAAAGAGGATATTTGCATTTCCTCTTGCTGGCAGACACCTCCTCCATAGTTTCTACAGAAGGTTCTTCTGGCATCACTTCCTCACAAGAGGGAAAGGCTTCATCAGCTGTGTTACTAACATTATCACTATGTGGCTGCATTTTTTCAATTAATTCTTCTGATCCTAGGGTTTTACCCTTGTCTTTCTTGGAAGCAAACCTGGTTTACACAGAAGGTGGGGTGTCAGGAATGTCATCAGATTCCTTTACTTTTCCTTTATTCCTATCAGGGATAGGAGTACTAATATTGCAAGCTCTTTTCCTATACGGGTTAGGTTTAGAGGAAGAGGCTTCAGGAATGGCCTATGTTCATTGAATTACCTTACAAACCCCCGTTGCTATGTTAATCCTTCTTCCTATACCCTGGCCTCTAGGGCCAACCACTCTAGCCACTACTTCATTCATTGTGAATAATTCATCCCAAGTCCCAATCAATTGCTTATTTAATTCCCTTTCCACAGTTAATTTGATTAAACAATGATGGGAAACAGACTAAATTTTTCATGATTCAACTAGAGAAGCTTGCTTTTTCACAATGTTAAATAAAAATCTAGGTAGATTTACCGGTCTATTGTCATGGAGGAGGGCGCTCAAGATCTTGAAATGCATCCCATGGAGATATTTTTAATGGCCTTCACAAGTGAAGTATGATATGATGAATGTATTTGGTTGCATGTACTCCATGGGAAATGATACCCTTGAGGTACCCTGTTTCTTGTCAATATCTAACTGTGGATCACCATGCAAGGTGAACTATGCCCTAGCTGAGTGTAAATCAATATCTTTAGACCATTTCTCTCCTTCCTGTGGTATTCTTGTTACCTCTTCCACAATGTCATTTTTGAAATAAATTCTTAACCCTTTTACCATTGAAAACCCATTATTTAGAGTGTTCAGAAATTGCAGAGTAATTTTTTCATCAAATCCATTAAGGCTAAGACAACAATCCAGCCACCCTTTCCTTTGAAACTTTTCACAGCTGGCTGGGTCTCCAAGTAGAACTCCATGGTCTATTGGCTCATGCCTCTGAAGGTCTCTTCCCATTACTATTATAATAAATTGTCATGAAGAAGCTCTAGAGAAGGTTAAAAAAAAATGGAAGTTGCTATGGACTCAAGGTGTTGTAGACGAGAAAATAGGAGTATAGAATATCATTTACTTCCAGGTAATTAAAAGTGAATGATATTTCATAAATACTTTTGCATGTGTTAAGGCCTTCCACCCTAAACACACCACAAAAAGATCATCATTAATTGAACTTCAGCTTTTAAAATATTTTAAGTACTTTCAAATCAAATCATGATGACGCAATCACTGGGTGACAGATGACTTTTCACACGATGGCGGTCATTTGGAAAAGACAAGAAATAATTTTCATCCTTTACATGCTAATTTCAAAATTTGTAAACAAATATTAAATAATACCTCCCCCCAACTAAGAGTAAGGCATGGGTCCCACCAGGCCATTGTGTGCAAGAGTATAAAAAGAAAAAGAACACTTAATTCTAATAAAAATGAATAAAATAATATAAAAAATGAAGGTATGTGTCACTAACCTGTGAAGTGTTGTACGAAGAGTGTTCTGATATGTGACATGCACTGATGGAGTGATACAATGGTATGGAAGAACATGGTAGAGAGAGGAGGTGAGGTGGATTTTATTATGGAGAAATTATTTCACAGGAAGTCAAATGTTTATTATGGATTCATTGATAAAAATCAAGGATTAGTGGAAACTTGGTTGGAAGACCCAGATGTTGTTGCTGCATGAGTGATGTTGTCATCAATGTACTGGAACTGCTATAGGAAGTCTTCACGACTAACGTGCTTGTGGTAGATCTTGATGCGATGCTCATTGACAAGAAGTTTGAATCACATAGGAGCAATAGTGGAAAGTTGAACCACTCCATTATAAAAAACTAAGATTATTTCATAAGGTCCTAGCCACCTGGTCTAAATTTTTCCTAGGGTATGTAGGTAGCATGAGTCATAGAGCAGGGCCCAATCACCAATGCAAAATTTCTTGTCCTTGATGAATCTATAATGTCATTTCTTCTGCTACTTCTAAATCAGTTTTGTATTGTGAAGTGCATACTTCTGATACTCATCCAGTCCATTAAACTACACGAGCATGTCTTCTTATTAATGTTTGATTCCAGTGCCGTCCTGAGAGTCTTGTGTTGAAACTTAATAGGAATAGATGCAGATTTGTCATAAACCAGTTCAAAAGGAGTAAAACCAGTTGTTGTTTTCCAAGTTGTTTGGTAAACCCAAATGGCTTCAGGAAGACGGGTAGCCTAGTCCTTCTTGTGAACAAAAAATATTTTAGTCAGGATTGATTCAATCTCCCTATTTGTTATCTCTACCTACCTATTAGCTTGAGGATGGTATGGTGAAAATTTATCATGCCTCACTATATACTCATGCATCAACTCAACAATAAGATTAGAAGTAAACTATGCACCTTGATCTATTACTATCTCACGAGGTACACCAAACAAGGTAAAGATATATTCATATAGAAATTTGGCTACCTTATGATCTCTAGCATGCCTCATTACTTTGGCTTCTACCCATTTAGTTCCATAATTAGTGCATACTAAGATATATGACTTACCATGAGAACATGGCTCAATAGGTCCATCAAAATTGATACCCCATTTGTCAAATTGTGTCACCACCACCTTAGGGTGCAAGGTAATTTTATCTAAATTAGTTGGGTGGTCCATACGCTGGCATATGTCACAGTGCCTGACATGCTTAGTTGTATCTTTATGTAGGGTAGGCCAATAGTAGCCTGTTGTCAAGATCTTGTATGTTGTCCTCTTTCCTGCAAAGTGGCCACCACACGGCTCATCATGACAGGCCCAAAGGATTTCATAAGTCTCATCTTCACAAACACATCTTTGGGTGACCTGATCAGGACCTATATAGAACATAAATCCTAAGATCCATTAAAATTTGAAGCTTTTCTCAACCAGAAGTCTATGCTCTCTTGGCAAGAAATTAGGTGGTGTCCTTCTTTTAGCAAGGTAGTTGGCGATATCAGCATACCATGGATTGTAAGTGTCAAGAGAGAAGAGGTTCTCATCAGGGAAGTTGTCATCAATTGTTGTAGGATTATTTGGAACTTGTAATCTAGAGAAGAAATCAGCCACCACATTAGCCTTACCTAGTTTATCAATGATTATTACATCAAAATATTGCATGAGGAGTAACCATCTTGCTAACCTACTAGATATGGCAGGCTTGTTCATTAAGTATTTGATTGCTAAATGATTAGTGTATACAAATACTTCATAACCAATAATGTAATGTCTAAATTTATTAAGTGCATAGATTACTGCTAGTAATTCCTTTTCGGTAATAGTATAGTTTCATTCAACACCTTGTAGGTTCTTACTAATATAATAAATAGCATGCTCAATTGTACCTTCCTTTTATCCTATAACTACCCCAATGGCATATTTAGATGCATCAGTGTGAATATGAAAGGAAAGCTTCAAGTCAGGTCCTCTAAGAATCAATGTTTGCATCAGAACATCTTTTAGCTGATGAAATGACTATTCAAAGACATCTGTCCATTCAAATTCAGATTTTTTCTTCAACATGGTATACAATGGGGATGGATGAAGTCCTTAATGAATCTCCTATAGTATCCAGCATGACCAAGAAAACTCTAGACATCCTTCTGCTTGACTGGAGTTGGCAGCATAGTGATGACTGCAATCTTTGCAGGATCAACCTCGATGCCAAAGGATGAGAGGTAATTCCCTAAGACAAATCCATCTTCCATCATCATGTAGCACATCTTACTATTAAGGGAGAGGTTATATTCCTAAAATATTTTAAGAAATTTCTCCAAGTTAGCATGAGCCTCCTAAAACGTGTTTCCATATGCAGTGAAGTCATCCATGTATATTTGAACACAATCAACAGAAATGTCAGAGAAGATATTGATTACCACTCGCTGAAAAGTAGTAGGTGCATTGCACAATCCAAATGGAAAGATAGAATAAGAAAATGTTCCCCATGGATAGGCGAACGTTGTCTTATCCTGATCTTTAGGTGATATCTGGATTTGGTTGTAGCCACTGAAGCCATCTAGAAATGAAAAATACTTTTTTTCCAGTAAGGTTGTCAAGTACTTCGTCAATGAAAGGTAATAAAAAGTGGTCTTTCTTAGTGTCTTTTTTGAGCTCCCTATAGTCCACACAAACTCTCCATTTTCCCCCTTTTTTGGAACAATTACTAAAGGAGAGACCCATTGGCTGTCAGAAATTGGATATATAAAGAGAGCTTTAAGGAGTTTTTTAGACTTGATCTTCACTATATCTCTTAGAGCATGGTTAATTATTCTCTGGGCTTATCTAATTGGTCTGGACTTAGGACTGATATAAATCTTATGGGTACAAAGATTTTGGTCCAACCCCTTCATGTCAGTGTATTCCCATGCAAAGGCTTGCTGATTGTCTTTCAAAAGTTGGATAAGACTAGCCATCTGAGACTTGGTGAGGGTCTTATTAACATTCAACCCTTTTTCCCAAGGTAATTTCTACTCTTTTAACTTTATCCAGCATCATAAATTCTAAAAGTGAGGGTGACTTGATCTCATGTGGTAATAAGGTATGAAGGTAATCAGATGTTGCAAGAAAATTAGGTGGGTTCTTCTTGGGTAGTATGGTTTGGAGAGAATAGTTAGGGACATGACAAGAGGATGCATCAGAGTGATATTGATTGGTAAGAATTTCCACTTGTATGTCATCTTCCTCTTGGGATACCATAAATGGATCTCTGCCATTAACCATGAGCTGTTGCAAAAAAATTTCCTCAAGGGCAGCATCACCTTGGTCTAGCTAGATAACTTGGTGATGTTTAGCTTGGGGGTGACTAGAGAATACAGGGTTAATTTATTGGTATGGATCCCATCAGATATTATCATTTTTCCTTAACGACATGTAATGCAACCATCTGTTGTGGCTAGCCAAGGCCTTCCTAAGATTAATTGATATCCTCCTAATGTGGCTTTGGGGGAAAGGATTATGAAATGTCAGGGGTAATCTAGGGAATCAAGTGTGACAATGATGTCCTCCACCCTTCCATATAGCTTCACTGTAGAATTATCATCCAACTGGAGTATTGTAGGTGTTTCCCTTAAATCAATGATACTAAGTCTTAACAAAACTTTCATATTCATAACATTGATGGATTCCCCTAAATCAATCAATACATTTTTTTATTTTTATACCATTAATATGAATGGTAACCATTGGGCTGCCTGTATTAGAGTATTTAGGCATCAAGACTTTAGTGAGCATGAGATCAGAAAATTGCCCAAGAACATGGATAGTGTTAGGGTCTTTTCTCTTTCTACAAGGGTGCTTCATACAGGCTTCCTTGATTGCTTTATTATAGATGGGAATTTATTTGAGGGAATCTAACAAAGGTATTTGGACAGTCATTTATTTAAGTTGGTCTATCAAATTAGCTATAATAGGGTTTTCTTTTGAGGGTGTTGTTTGAACCAACCGATGTGGATAAGGTGGATTTTTCAAAACTGGAGTAGATTACGGAATAGGTGGAGCAGCAGTGGGCTAATTCTCAGTTATTTCCTCGGCATCAGAAGATTTATTTATTATAGGCTCTTTAGGTGTAGGAAATTTTGTTCGTAATCTTAAGTGAATATCATTCACTTGCAGGGAATAAGCTTGTTTCTTGTTATTAGGATTTGGAGTTGGCTGCACAGGTAGTTATGTTGGCTTCTAAGGATTATTATTGGCTACATGAGGTCGAGGCATAAAATCTTGTTGTTGAGGTGGAGGCATAATAGCTTGTTGCTAATTATGCTAATTTGGTCCCCATTGAGGTTTTTGTTGCCAGTTACCATGTGGTTTCCATTGGTTATTTTGTTGTGGCTGCTGATATTGGTTAAATTATTTTTGGCATGGGTTAAATGGAGATTGTTGCTGATAGTTTTGGTTATATTGTAGTTGTTGGTTACACCAAATATAATTCCAATTCTATCCCTAAGGGCCAAAATTATGAGGGTTTTCATTTTTCCATTGATTACTATTATTATAACCAAAATTATTTAGGGGGTCTTGAGGCATACCTTGTCTTTGAGCCCATGGTTGCCTTTGAGAAACGTAGAAAACCTCTCCATTCTCCTCATATATAGGTTTAAAATTTGCGGGCATTGAAGTAGTGTCCACAGATGCAATTATTTTTCACTTACAACTCCTTTTCTTCTCTCTACAGTGAGAAAATAAATTAGCCAGCATAGCTTCTGCATCATCCTTCTTCCTTTGTGCTTGCATGTTGTCTAGCTGATTAGCAGCATCATTGATGATGTCCTATTTAAAGTCAAACAAAAGATTGGAAAACTCCAATTTAGATACTCTCGAACCTTTGGACTTATGAGGCAAATCTCTTATTCCTCTCCCATTCTTCACGGTAGCCCTTGAATAGTTCAGACATATGTTCTTTATGTCAGCCCAGTTCTTCTGTGTAATATCTCTGCCTACCATAAGGTCTAAGGCCTCAATGCTTTCATCATTTACACCTTTTAGGAAAATATATTTTTGTGACTCCTCATTCAACTGATGTTGAGTGTTGCACTATTGGTTAAATATAAACCTTGAGACATAGTCTTCCAACGTCTCATCTTCCTTTTGTGATATTTTTAAAATGTCATCTCCCTTCAAACCTTGACCCCTACAGTACTCTTTGTATTTAGAAAGAAACATATTTCTCATTACATCCCAATCCACTATAGCATTAGCACCCAACCCCGTGAACCATCTTAGAGCAGCTTCCTTAAGAGTATATGGAAACAATTTCAGCTTATGGGTGTCATTTGTGCAATCATAGCTCCTACAGAGGATATCAAACTCAAAAAGGAAGGTTTCAGGGTCTTCAGTGATGAGGCCATAAAATTTGGGGAGAGCAAAGGCAGGTATGTTCTTCAAATTATGATTACCATGTTGAGGAGGAATGGGGAAAGGAAAGGAAGGCTGAGCCATCCTTAGGGGAGGAGCCATACTCAGGTTTGTGAAAAGGGTCATGCAAATGTAGTGATCCTTCAAAGGATGACGATGAAGATATTTCTCCTTGGGCATCAGCAAATAGATTTTTGAATGGGTTTCGTTCTTCAATCTCAAATTGGGGTTCCTCTGGATCATGATTAAAAATATAAAATGGTTCAACCTAATTATTCTAAAGAAGGAATCTCCCATGAGGGTCTCTTCTTCTATGCATAAAAGGATTACTTGAAACTCAGTCCTAAATTATGAAAACTGGGAACATGAATACCAAAGTAAGTTTGAACTAACACAATCCTCGGTAGCAGTGCCAATAATGCTTGGATAAACAATTGTCTTAGAAACCCATAGCATTAGACGGCTTATTTTAGGATTAGACACCCTAAATGGTTACTAATTAGATCATTCAGTCTCATTTAATTATCAACTAGGGACATAAACTTGGAATGGAACCTACAAAGTATATGCTTCAAACTCTCTTGATTCTCATTATTAAACCTATGAAATTGAAATACATTAAGCTTCAGGAAATATATGCTAACTCAAATAAATGCTCTTACTCTAGAAAAATAGTAATCACAGATAGGAACTGCTCTACCCACCTATGTTGTAGGAACAGTTTACTAGTTCTGTTACTAGTGGCTGCAGGAACAACAAAGTTCTATTTTACTTCTCTAAAAACATGGAAATTATTTCTTCTCTAACAAAGGAATTCATTCACCAAATGGACCCCCTTGGATGAGTGAATACAAACACAATCAAGATAATAGAATTGAACTCAACTTGTGCATTCTATTCATTCATGGAAAATACACTTGGATAAATAAAATAGTATTACAATTGTATCACTTTCTATTTAGAAAATAATAACTAACTCGACTAACTCCAAAGAGTTACAATAGTCATCTTAAAGGAAATCTATAACTACTCCCTAAATCTAAGATCACTCCATTAATGAGGATCATTATAGATAAATAATGCTTCATAACAGAAATTTTAGTCATATAGAATAAGTCTTCCTAGAATATAGTACATGTTCCTCTAGATCCACCTATTGCTTTTAATAGGAAACTAAATTGACTCGTTCTTCACGTGAAGATCTCGAGGAAATGCCTTAACTTACTTCAACTTCTTTCTCAACCTCTTTGACACGATGACATCTTTACAATAACAACTGGCTTTTGACTTCTTCAGCATCACGATGTTGATCTTGAATTTTCCATGATTGATCCCTTCAAAACAATTAATGCACACACAACCTCCAAAAAATACATATTTTCATCATTAATATCATGAAAGAAGTGTTAGGTTCTAATTAATACTCTTTCAAGGCACATGGCTATAGGAAGGAAACTACCAACAAACATAACAGAGTAAATAGGATCATTCATTAGCATATAACTACTGCATCTTATCATTTCATCCATCAGTTTCAAGAAAATATACTATGTTCCCTTATTATCCACTTTTACTACTTATGTCCTTACACATACAAAATATACATATAAAACCATAAGTTTAAGTATTTGTTCTGCAAGTAAACAACTGGAAAGAATTATTTTTTTTTTGAAAAGATAGCCTTTAAAGAGGCTCATCACTTGCTTTAAAGGTTAACTCTTGTTTTATCTCGTAGAAATCTTCTTGCCAACTGGATAAAACAACTTTAAATCCTTTACTTTATCTTTGGCTTTAACTTGTCGATTAAAACAATGTTAACAACCAGTTAACTCTATTTTTAGCTCTGCCAGCTAAGTATTTTGTAGTTTCTAAAATTTAGTTAACTTTGGTTTTTTAACTCTTTGATAGCATTATTCAACACTTCAGTTGTCCTCGGGCTTGTCCGTCACTTTTGTTTGTTCTTTGGGGTTGTCTGTCCGTCGATTAAAATTGTAATTATGGTCGTCGGTAATGCTTGTGATTCTGCTCGTTGGTTTCCTTGCTCGAGAATCACTGTGACTTTGCTCTCGGTTTTCTCTGTCTGTCGGGTTCCACTAATAGTCAATGTCTATAGTCACTTAGTGAATGCTAGTCTTTTATGTATTACTAAAAGCATGATATTTATCTCTCCGATTCTCTGAAGTCTTTGACACTTTTTATATAACTGATTAGATTATATCAAGTTGGCATCAATGACAATACAATCTATAAACTAATTGAATGTCTTTCATTACCTTTCTACATTTTGGTGATCAACTTAACATCTTAAAACATTCAATCAGTTACATGTCATCAATATCTCCCTTGGCATTGACGGCAACACTACATTATCACACTATATTGTTACTAATACAATATGAAATATAACAGTTGAAGTTCATCAATCTCTCCTATTATAACTAATACAAATGTCTGGCTCTTGGTAAGCTCATATAGCTTAAATTTATTTCTTGCAGAGTGTATTCATCAATCTTTAATCCCTTTACTAGATAGATGTAGCAGCTTCTGTCTCTGTTTCTAATATGTGCTCTACCTTGACTGTTCCTCTTCTTGAACATCTATTTTTCCTTTGAAAGCAATCTCTCCCTTATTATGTATTCTCTCTGTCATGTTAATTCTCGCCCTTTGATGGATATTTCCTATGTAATAAATCTCTCCCCATGGATATTGATTAACTCTTCCTTTGAATTCTTAGGAATTTCTCTCCATGGATAATGATATAATCTCTCTTTGATAATGAAATAATCTCTCACTTTGAATAATGAGATAATCTCTCCCTTAAGATAATCTATCCCTTATAATTCATGATAATGAGATAATCTCTCCCTTTAAAAACAATGCCAAAAAATTATTCCATATCATCTTCCATCCTTTTTATAATATACTCCTTGAATTTCCCTATCCATCAGCAATACATTGACTGTGGTGTTCGGTGCAAATTTGTACCTTGTTGTGTATAGATGTATCTATTGCTTTCTATCTTGGTTCTTGCATCAACATGAATGATCTTCTAATTTTGCGTATAGGCTGATGCAGCCTCCTAGTTAGATTACTAACCAATAGACAAGGGTTGTACCCCTATTTTTTGTCTCAGGTACTCAAATGTATCTTTTGGTAATGGCTTGGTGACGATATCAGCTAATTGTTCCTTAGATTTGTAAGATCTAAATTTGGAGGGTTTTTGAATGCCCTAGATCTCCTAAATAAGATTTGTATAATGAAGGGAAATCCTATGCCCAAATTCAAGATATTATGTTTAATTATATTGATCAAAAGGATGGAAAAGAGCATGTAAAGAATGATGTAATAAAATGCCTACCTCATGACATAGCAGATCTAGAAAAATGCATTTTCTAAGTACTGTATACTATTTTTGGAGATGCTAATAGTTGATACAAAACCAAAATGCAGAGATGAACAAAACCCAGAAATATTTTTCCATTCCGATGCCGTCTTATGAAAAAGGTCAACCCTGTACCACTTTTCCCAACTCAACCAGCTCAACTCCGAAATTGTCCCTATTCGCACAGTCCAAAAGAAATCTGAAAAAGGGTATCCAGATCTGGCCTTAGATTCTCTATCTTGTACCTACAAATATCTGAAAAGGGGGTTTTGGGGTGGCTATATAGGGTTTTGACTTAGTCAAACCCCCATTTTGGTGGTTTCCACATCCATGAATAGCCGAGTATATAAAATTTATATTGTGTGTGTGTGTTTCTCTTTGGAAAGAGTCTTTTAAACATACAACATCAAGATCTAATCTTCTAGATTAACAATCCTAACATAACATGGAAATGAGAAAGCAATGAATAGATTTGAATATGATAAAGAAAGCATATCAAGCCCCCAAGGCAAAAGTATTCCTATCAACTCACAATCCGTAATTTCTACCCCATGATAATGTCCTTTGAATGCTTGAATGTTGAAGATGGTAGATCTAAAAAGAAAGCCTTCTTACTTCAATGAAGATCCATAATAACTTGTCTTTGAAGAATGATTTGGTTGAATATGATGATATATCCTCCTAGCTTGTCCTTCTATATCATCCTCTTACTTTCTTGCCTCATCATTCCATCATGTAATCTCCCAATTTTGTTGTATCTCATTTCATGATCAAATGAAGGCAAACAAGAGTGTTTATATAGAGATTTCAATATAGGTCTCCTAGGGAAATGCAATGGATCCAAATTCAAATTTCACCTCAAATAATGGTCCAATCACATTTTCCAACTAAGGAGAAAACATATTAATTCAAATATCAGAGAAAGCACTTCCGCATCTGAACCCGGGGACCTATTTCAAGTTTTGGACCCTGATAAGCTCCAGATTTTGAAACGGGAACCAACACCTGTCAGGGGATAGGGTTGAACTCAGCCCTATCCTAGGATAGGTTCGATCTCAACCCTAACCTAGGATAGGGTTGACTTCAGCCCTGTCCTAGGATAGGGTCGACCTCGACCCTGTCCTGAGTTTTCAAGCAGGTCAGCGGGATGTGACAGAAAGGCTCCTAGGTCAATCGTGGACCTGTGAAGGTGGGGGAATGAGTTAGAGTGTTAAGAAGGCCTAAAATTCCTAGAGAGAGAGAGTAATATGAGGCCTAGGAGGACCAATACATAGGTCCTTCCTAGAAAGAAGAGCCATGGAGAGGAAAAATCTAGGAGGATCCATAAGATCCTAACCTTAATTTCACCTAAACATGTAAACATGAAAATCTATTATGGAAACATACTAAATGAGGGTACTAAACTCATCAAAATGGAAGTGCTTCCATTTTAAGATGATACATTTAGCCCCTACTTTATCTTAGATATGATACTACGTGAATATGCAAGCTAAAATAAGAAATTATCATAAAGTATAAAAAGGATATAGCCAAGTCCTCAACGTGAAGATCCTACAAGAAACCGTTAGTATCCGCATCATGCAACACACAAGGTTAATGAAAATCCAAAAACACCTAGATCTTACTATGATGATCTTGAGAAGTATATAGAGCCCCTTATGCCCCCCTGATTTGGCTTACTAATTCATGGAAGGTGAAACAGGGTGATAAGGTGAGTTCTATATACTGAATATGCAAGA
>MU228067.1:1037717-1078882 GCA_018584345.1 Thuja plicata | reverse complement strand
ATATATATATATATATATATATATAGTCTAGACAAAAAATCCTAAAAGACTAGTTTACTTCATCTTCCAATTTCAAACAGTTTAACGACAATATCTATCTGAATCTAAAATTATTTTTTTCAAAATGTAGACTTCAATATCCATTTAGGAAAAAAAATGTAACCCACAATTGTGGGTTCACCCTTCTATTAACTTCAAAAGATAGGTACAATTGATTTTATTCCTTTTTTTTTTATATTTATATCCTTCTCTTTTCAATCTAACTTCTATTAATTTTTATATTTGCTTCTAAAATGGTTGTGGATTCCTTGAAGAGGAAGCACCATGCTTCAAACTATATTCCATGTCATTTTGAATAATTACATAAAAAACAAAAAAAATTACACAACCCTATGAATCCCAATCGTTACATGTTACAAAAAGTACCATTTCATAATGGATATAAAATGGTGGTGGTCAATGGATATGAAGTCCAGCGAGCAGTTGATTCATCTCCTCCTGGAACTATTCCTAGTCAAAAATATCCTCCTATAAAATGGCGCATAGATCTACCTTGTCCTTCTCTACCTCCAGCTCAAAAATGTCACTCTAGTACCTAACATAATTGGTAGAAATGTCCCAACAAGAAGACATGACATCATGAAGAACATCCTATTGGCTTTCCTCATTAAAATCCAAAACTGGTTGGAGAATTAGACATGGATTTTTGTTCGATATTCCTTCAACCATTGGAAAACCCATTCTACTATACAAGTTTATAAAAATCTTTATATGGTACGAAGTCACTGTCAAAAGAATTTTATAAAGAGATCAATCACCAAATTAGCAGCCACATTAAAACTTGAAAGAATTGTTCACATAAGGTGGCTTTCCTTGGAAAAGAAAGAATAATAAATTATAATGAATCACAACTTGTCCTTCACCTCATTTTCCTTCCTTGGTGTCTTATAAAAATATTACCATAGATTATATGTTGATAATCTTATTAATTAGTCCCTTTTTATGCCCCTTGATTTCAAAATGGTACACCTACAAAAATACACCTGGCATCATCACCTTTATTCCTTACTAATAATTACTTGCTATTTCACACCACCTCTTCAATGACATGATATCGCAAGTATGACATGATATTCCTAAGACTTGATTCCCAAGTTTGTGAAATAGAAATCGCATCACTATTCCATGAATCTCCTTCTACATGGTCTACGACATGTTGGTGTCTCCATTTCACAAACAACTTGATTATGCTCCCATGTGAAATAGGGATGATCAAATTTTAGGCTTGTATCATTGTAAGATAAGCATATTTTGAAAAAATTAGGAGAAGATTGATTCCTCAAAATTGGTTCCATCAGGAGGAAAGAATGAGAAAGAAAGGACATGACAAGTGGCAAAGGGGCAACCAATTAAAAATTAAGGATCAAAAAAGAAGAAAAGATAATTTAAGAACCCAAAAGATATGGAAAAATTAAAATAAATAAACATATGCCTATGCTTCAACAATTGAATAAAAAATAAACCAAAAAACCCAAGACAAGAACCAAAAACTGAAAAAAGGAATCCCAACCAATAGATCACATCACAAGGTCAAATTGAGGAAGAAGCATACAATTAATTATGTTTAAAATTGGGGAAAAAATAAACTAAGATACCTACTGAATATCTATAAAATAATAATAATAATAATAATAATAATTATTATTGTATGACAAAATCTAGTAAATCTATCCTAATAAAAAATTAGAGAGAGAGCTTTAATATATATAAGTTCACACAGAATTGAATATTTTAGTGTCTTCGTTTGTATTTTTCTATATAAATATTGAATTTTCTATTTCTTTACTTGCTTTGTTTATATATTCATTGTTATTGTTATTATTTTTGATAGATATTTAGTAGATATTTTTGTTTAGTGATGTGATCTATTGGTTGGGATTCCATTTTTTTGTTTTTCATTCTTGTGTTGGGTTTATTGGCTTCTTTTTTCTTTTCTTGTTGAAGTATGCACATATCTTTAGCTATTTTATTTTATCCATTTCCTTTCGGTTCTTTTGACTTTCTTCTTTTTGTTCGTTAATTTTTAATTGGTTGCCCCTTTGCCACTTGTCATTTGATCCTTTATTTCTCTATCACTTTCATCCTTTCCCACTCTTTTAAGTTGGTTTTTATCTGCAACTAGAACCATTTTTCTCCTTATTCTCTCTATCATCTTGATGATGGATCATAGAGCATGATCTGAAAAACTGATGCCAAATCAATCACACAATTGAATCCAAAAGCAAAATATTGATTATTGAAGAAGAAGGCAGGTGAGCCTTGTAGTTTTTGTGGCAAGGTAAGACATGTAGTTGATAGGCATTGGATGAGACTAAAGGCTTTAGAGGAGGCCATGTAACAACATCACATTTCAGCCCCCAATTTTTCTTCTTTATAGATAGGAAAAGGTCAAGTTGTTTATTTTAGGATTGGATAATACTGAGAGGGGGGAACCAATATTTATGAACCTAATTAAATTCTTCAACCATTTAAAAATTAACCATAAACTTTCATTAATGTTCAAAGAACATAAACAAATGACACATAACTCATAACACCATATTTTGTTGTCGAGGAAACCCTGGCCAAAGGAAAACCCCGGTGGGGATGATACCCACAAGCATGCACTAAAGTATAGTGTCCATTTTAGGATACCTAGCCTTGTTAGGAGCTGAATATTACATATTACATTTCCTTGTTAAAGGAATTACAACCCTGTTAAATATTCACAACACCCTGTTAGGGGCCAACTGAGTTTACAAGTCTTATAAAGTAATTCGGTTTACAAAGTATTCTCAGTCATGAACAAAACAAGAATCACTCATGCTTAGATAGTTCCTTTATAGTTCATCAATTATCTTTTTCATTCTTTTCTCTACCATTCGCATATTCTACACAACATCATGCACATTTTTCTTATAGCTTTCATGAAAAGATCTTACATAAATATCTTTTTCTTTCACCAAGTCTGCTCTCAATGCAGATATTACATAGTCGGCTTCTAATACAAAATACATTTAATAAATTAAGCATTAAATTCATAGTCAAAACTCTTGCATTTTCAATTTATAGGTTATCATTAACCATAATCCAACTTCGATTGCCAGGAGTCCATTTCATACTCCCTTAATCATTGCTACTATCCAACTTCTTTGTATCATTGTTCTGCTGCAGTTTGTCTGTCTTCAATTATTTCTAACTCACCGTAGACATTACCAAAACTAAATTGATCTTAGGTGTAGGTCACACATACCCCATTCTATCTTCCTCTAAGTTTTCATGTCATAACTCATCGATCTCGATCTTTGATATCCAAAATACTTATGTATCTCTGCTTCTATACTTAGTCAATCTTTTGAATCAACAAAACTTATCTTTATAGGAATCTATCTATAACCCAGATGTGTTTCCATAAATGAAAACCAAAAATTGAATCACATTACACAAAATTGATCACTTTCCAATAATATCTCCCTTTGGCATTGATGGCAACACTTAAACAAAATGAATAAGTGTTCCAACAAAAATAAAATTGTCTCCTCTATATTCCTTCCTTCCTCTTCTTGTCTGTTCTTCCATTTTCTTCTCTTCTCCTATATTATTTTTTCTTCTTCTCTCTTCTCCCCCTTTGATAACAATGACAAAGGTGCATACAAAATAATAGGATTTAGTTCTTTCTCACCAGTTTCAGAATATCTTGAAAGGAATCTTTGAAGATCTTCACCTCTGTACTCCATGATTTGAACAAGATTTGACTAATATGAATTATGTCATTCATTAAAAATGACGCGGTCTCAACTTCTTTCAATTCTATGGGCATATATTTAGGTAATGAATCTATCACTTTCTCCAATTCTAATAGATGTAACTCAAGTATAGATAGCTTAGGAGTGATTAAACTCTTCAGCAAATTAAATCTTGTCAATAATCTCTCTTTCTCAATATCCAATACATTGAGTTTTGCCAAAATTATTGTGACTTCCTTGTCTAACTCTGTTAAAGATTGTGAATATTCTTCACAACTGTCCATCATACTATTCAAAGTTTCCCTTTCTTTAGCAATAATGTCTTCAACATTCTAAACATGCCTAATAGGATTCATGCAGTAACTAAACAGTTTTCTTCCATGTCTAATGCAGCTCTTTGCATTTGTCAAACAAGTTTTCACAATGCCTAAGTCCCATGTGAATGACTTGCAAACTTCTGATAGCTTCTTTTCTGAATAGTTCTTCTCTACCTTCTCCTCTATAATCTTTATCAAATTTTCATAATGTCCATCAATTTTATCAAGTGTTATTCTTAGATTTTCAATGTCATCTTTGTGTTGTAAAACAATAGGTACTGGAAGAAATTTGTTCATAGTATTAATTGCCCTTGTAATCACTTTAGCCTTTTTGTCACCTTTGTGTTATGATCTTTCTTTAACTTTGTTTAGTGCAGTAAAAGCCAATTTATTAGCTCATCTTCATCCATGCTATCAACATTAACATCTCTACTTGCCAACAATGAGATAGAAGATGTGTTTACCTCTTTTTGTTCATCCTCTTGTTGTTCTACCTTTTGTTCTTCTTCCTTTTTCTTCTCTACTTCATCTTTCTATGTTGCTTCATCTTCTATAGTATTGTACACATTCCCTACAAATGAATCCTTTTCATCTTGTGATGTGTCAAGTGTCATTGGCACACCAGAAACATAGAAATCTGGTTGTGGATCTACTTCACTTTTCTCAGCATTTATCTCAGTTTCTTTTGAGGTTTCTCCCATTCCTAATTGTGTAGGTGAAGTGGTCTTAGGAGGTGGAGGCTTGTTAGAAGTAGTGCTCATCAATATTTCTCTAGTGCCTTTTGATTTTCCTCAGTGAATTCATCATACTTCCTCGCCATGATTTTCAACAATCTTAACTTAGTCCTTAGCAAAGGTTTCAATTCCTTGTCTAATCTTTCTCTTTCTTGTAAGGATATTACAGGAAACATATTATCAATTTCTTGATTCCTGATTGTATCATCCTCAATCTGTGTTAAGTTATTTCTTGTCTCCAATCTCCCATACAAGTCTTTAGGTATACTTCCTTCAATTTCCAATAGAGTCTTCTTGAAATTAAGTAAATCATCATTCACAATGTCTTCAATCTTAAGTTTTTCTGAATCTCCATACATGTCATAGTATTTTTCAATTGTGACTAGTTTACCTTGTTCTATGGATCTCTTCTCTATCATCTTCATGTCAGGCTTCCATATGTGCTTATCAGTTTTCTTCTCTTCTCTCACTATGCTCTGTTCTTTAGGTGATGTATTCTTGCTAGATCTGGTGTGTACTCTAGGAGTAATTTTCTCAGTTTGTGATGTCTACTATGATGGAAGAGGTGGGTTTTCTACCATTAATACCTCAGGAGTGGGAAGGGCTTTAGTACTATCACTTGCAAATCCAAGAGATATTTCTGTCATTTTCTTTTTCACTTATTTTAGTTCTTCTTCTGTCAATCTTGATTTTACACCACATTCATGCACAAGGTTTTCAATGTTTCTTTTCCTTAGACCTCTAGTCTTTTCCTCTCTCACCTTAGATGATTTCTCCTTATATGTTCCCCATCTTTCTTCTGATATACCAACTTTTGATGCAAAAACATGTTTAACTTTCTTGGTAAGTACCTCTAAACTTACTTCATAACCCATGGGATAACACCATTTCTTTCTAGGTGTGACTGCTTCAAAAAATACATTATCATTTTCAACCATGAAACTGATTGCATCCATGTATTTTTCAACAATGTACGCATGTACCATATACCTGGTTTTTATTTGTCTCTAAAGGATGTTGATCATAGAAAAAAAGTCCCCATCAACCCATGTACTATTCTATCATTTGTAGCTTTGTGAGATTAGAATACTAGTAGGTATCCTTAATTTCCAACCACTAGGGTGTAAGCTAAGAAATTTATGCTCAATGTGTATAAACATATGCATCAATAGTGAGCCAAATCTGAAGGTCTTAGTTTTGTCTTTCTTTATTAGTTTGACATTCTCCAAAAATTTTTGTGCCAGTACTTTGCATAGGTTATATTTCACATTTTCCTTCACCATTATCCATGCCATCATGATTGCTCATGCAGATACTGAGTTAGGTCTACTACTGTAGTAGAATTTATAGCCAATTATCATAGCAATTAGTCTCACATCTTGCTAAAAGATGTCATTCACAATCATTTCTCGCCTATCCCATTTAGACTGGGTTAGGGTTTCAACTTATTTCTTTACATGTTTTTCTGCAATAGGAATGATTCTAGTATTGTCTAGTCTAGTAATTTCATGAATTAGGTCACTACAAATCTTCACAGGCTGATCACCTATCCAAATGAATTGATCATGTACTCTGCTCAACAATATCTTGAACCATTCATCTTCGTCGAATTCACACAAATCCAAAATTTTCATGGTACTCAACTGATCAATGTGTTTGTATTCATCTTCCATGACTCCATTATTAGTCATATAATCCATCTTAGTTGACATCTCATCAATTCCCTGTATATCATACTTACAGTGTATGTAAGCCCTAATATCCTCTACGTGTAATACGCCATGAGGGGTTTGAGAAAATGCTCCTTCGGGATCCTCTTCAAAGGACTTGAATGGATGTTTCTTAAATTTGTACCTAGGTTGATCTACAACATCAAAAATAATAGGTGCATCCATAGCTAGATGATGTAAATACCTTTCTTTCGCTGAATTCTAATTTTTTGCTTCAATCGATCATGCTGAAACACACAAAAATTGTAGAATAGATTGAGTTCCTTCGCTCTCTGATCTCCTTAGGACGTTCTTCATCAAATGGTAAAGAGATAGGTCATAAAATAGTACTTTATACAAGTTTAAGTCATAAATTTCACTTCACTCAATACTGTCCAGTCGGTTGTAAATCTTGTGATCACAATATATGCATTTGCTGATGTTGTGCTCTCATATGTATAATCATGATGTCATCCAAGTTCATACCTAAGATTTCTTGAGCTCAATCCATAAATTTTGGGACAAGATATATTCTGATGTTTGTATCCAATGCTCCCCCTAAGGCCATGATCGGCCAATTAGGTCAATTCTATTTTACTACCATCAGGAGAAGATCCACTAGCATCTACTGAGTCACCCTAAACTGATGTCTCACTTGTTTCTTTGATCTTCCATATCTTACCACTGATGTTATCTTTTTCTTTCTTAAAACAACTTTCAGAATCATTCTTCAAATCTACAACAATCTTACCAATATCATTTCTATTCTTCTATGTATTCATAGGATGTCATACTCTTTTGTTGTCTGGTCCATTATACCTACAAAACTTTGCTATATGACCTAGATTATTGCATTTGTAACATATAGGAGGTCTTCTTTCCTGATTTATTTGTAGCTTACAATACTTTTCAATGTTTCCAAAATTATGGCATTTGTAGCATGTAGGTTTCACTGTAGGTTCTCTTTCATTTTCTTGTCTATATCCAGATTGATTAGGTTTTCTACATTCTACATTCTTATGCCCATATCCATTGCAATTAAAATAATAACTAGAAAAAGTTCTAAAAGGGGAATTACCTCTATAGTCTCTCTTCACGTGTCCAAATTTGTTAAAACCAAAGCATCTACCTTTGAAGGGTCTGATCTTCTCTCTAGGTTCTTCAATAGAAGGTTTCTCAACATCAATCTTCTCATTGGATTTCTCTTCCTTTTTTTTTGAACATTCAGCTTCATTGAATCCAATACTAGTCATATCACCTTTGGGTTTCTGTCTATCTCTTTGTTCATCGATCAAATCATTGTTGGTGTGGAATTTCTCAATGTGTTTCTTTGCCTCAACAAGTTCACCTTTTATGATCTGATTGTATTTCTCAAGTTCTAGATACCTGTTCTTGTAGTTGTCAGCCTCATTCTTCATTTGATATAATGCACTGTTTAAATTTTCTTCAACTTTCTTCTTAGCATCTGTCTATATTTGTATTTCTTTAGTCATAGTCTCATTCTCAAGTTTCAGAGTTTCATTCTCTTCTTTCAGTTGCCTCACCTGATCTGAATTGTCTTCATCTCAATCCTCTTTTATTTGAACCATAAGACCTATCTTTGACTTCTAGAAAGCTCAAGTTGTTCCTTGAGCTTCTTTATAAATTTCTCAACTCTTCACATGTTGAATCTCAATTCTCCATTCTTTGATTTTTCTTTGTCAAGGTATTCAAGTACAACATCAAAGTTTTCTTGCAAACTGTCCATATCCATTATGATTTCCCTCAAGCTGTTAGACTTTTTCTCCCAGGGCCAAAAGCTCTGATACCAATTGTTAAGATTGGATAATACTGAGACGGGGGTGAATTAGTATTAATGAAATTAATTAAATTCTTCAACCATTTAAACATTAACCATAAAATTGCATTAATTAATAGAACATAAGAAAATGACACAGAACTCATAACACCATGTTTTGTTGTCGAGGAAACCCTGGCCAAGGGAAAACCCCAGTGGGGATGATACCAAAAAGAATGCACTAAAGTATAGTGTACCTGTTAGGATACCTATCCCTATTAGGAGCTGAATATTACATACCACATTTCCTTGTTAAAGGAATTACAACCCTGTTAGAGGTTCACAACACCCTATTATGGGCCAATTGAGCTTACAACTCTTACATAGTAATTATATTTACAAAGTGTTCTCGGTCATGAAAAAAAAAAAGCATCACTAATGCTTAGATAGTTTCTTTATAGTTCATCAATGATCTCTATCATTCTCTAATCTTCCATTTACATCTTCCACACAACATCATACACAT
This sequence comes from Thuja plicata, assembly GCA_018584345.1. Taxonomy (NCBI): domain Eukaryota; kingdom Viridiplantae; phylum Streptophyta; class Pinopsida; order Cupressales; family Cupressaceae; genus Thuja; species Thuja plicata. The sequence continues at coordinate 1,070,034 of MU228067.1, read as the reverse complement.
TTTTCTTGTAGCTTTCACAAAAAGATCTTACATAAATATCTTTTTCATTCACCATGTTGGATCTCAATGCAGATATTACATAGTCAGCTTCTAATACAAAATAAATTTAATAAAGTAAAAATTAAATGCATAGTTGGCACTCTTGCATAGTCAAAGTATAGGTTATCATCAACCATAATCCAACTTTGATTGCTAGGAGTCCATGTCATACTCCCTTAATCATCGCTATTGTCCAACTGCTCTGTATCATTGTTCGGCTGCAGTCTGTCTATCTTCAATTCTTTCTAACTCTTCATAGACATTACCAAAACCAAATCGATCTTAGGTGGAGGTCACACATATCCAATATTGTCTTCCTCTAATCTGGAATGTCATAACTCATCAATCCTGATCTTTGATATCCAAAATACTTATGTATCTCTACTTTTATACTTAGTCAATTTCTGAATCAACAAAACTTATCTTTATAGGAATCAATCTATAACCCAGATGTGTTTCCATAAATGACAACCAAAGATTGAATCACATTACACAAAATTGATCACTTGCCAACAGTTTATGCTTAGACCTTGCCTTCAACTTTTCCTTAATGACACACAGTTCCAGTGAACTTGTTATGCCTGTCCTTTGTCAGAATTATGGGGGATTTTCTACTATTTATGCTAATGTTTCATTGGTTCTTTATTTTATTAATTCTTTAGACTATTCGCACCTATATTTTTTACTAGTAGTTTTTTTTTCGCATGATTGAGTAGTGTCATTGTCATCACTTGTATAGATTGACGAGTTATCTACATCTTTAACTAACACATTTATTGTCGTTTTACATCTATTCATTATTTGAGTAGCATTGTTGGGGGCACTAATTTAGATTGTTGTATTCTATATATTTGACTGGTAGATATTGTTCCTTTATTTCATATCTTCTCATCATTTAAGCAATGTTATTGGAGGCACCTAAACAAATCGATCACGATCATCATCTTGGTTTCAGAGGAGGTTATTCATTAAGAACTATGGTAGTTATCATTTGACTATTGTCCACATATTTCTTATGTAAATTCCACTAAGTCCTTTCCCCAAGATCATGGGTGCTCATGCCAATTCCTTCTTATCCCTGTCCTGGCTCACTTGTCCCTAACAGTCATCCATAGGGCTTCAAACTTGGTTTAGGAAATACAATGCAACAATAAAAAAGAAAAAAAAAACACTATTTATAGACTCTAACCCTACTTCCCCCATGGATTCAATCAATTCCACCAGTGGGTTCTTAGGTTAGAGCCATTTCTAACTCTACAACACTGTGAATGTCGCTTGCAGACCAGTGACCTTAATAATTACACAACTCTACACTACATAACTTCAAAGAAAACTAAGATATGGAAATGAAAGCTATTTTTAAATTCTACACCCCCATGGGGTCCGATCTCCTTATCCAATCCATACAAGACCTTATAGAATGTAGAAAGCTCTATATTTCACAAGAATACAGTCAAAACCATTTGTACAGGGGTTCACAAAATCAATGTTGCAATCCAAAATTTCATTAACCTTTCCAAATCATAAAATCCATGCTCATATACCGAGCATGGGTAGTTAGAACTACTCTAACTTCATTTTTCCAATTTCTTGCAAAAGTTGCTCGAGCAACTTTTCAAAGTTGCTAGCAAATTTTTGCATTTTGAGCTAGTTGACTCTTTTTGTCAAGTCAATGGATGAGTTTTACTTCCTTGACCCTAGTTAGGATACTTAGGGTCCTAAAACACACATTAAACCCACATTACATCAACATAGCAACTTTTCCCTATTTTAGGCCAAAATGACCCTAAATCATGTAGTGAGCACTATTGTCTCTTACAAACATGAAGTTGAACAAAATTGTATCTAACCAATTGGATATTATTCCAATCCACACAAAAAAACCTAATCCAAACCTAACACACATCAACACATCAAAATGGGAGGTGCTATGCACCATACTCCCCTGGGATAAATAACTCAAGTCCCTTGAGTTAGGATGTCTTCAATGGTGACCCCATGTTTTAGAATGTCTAGCTCTATCATCCAAGTGGTCTCAGCTTCAGGTAGTCCATGCCACTTGATGAGGTACTCCTTGTAGTTACCCTTCCTTGTCTTCTTCATCACTTTAGAATCCATTACACTATATAATTTCAATGGTATTGGGGTAGGCAAGTCTTTCATCTAATCATCATCCCCTAAATCTGAAAGAGTGGGCCAACCTATGTCTATAGATGGTCCCTTGTAGGGATACAGGTCACAAACATTGAAAATGGGTGAAATCCCCAAATTAGGAGGCAACTCCACCTCAAAGGCATTCTTGCCATACTTATGAAAATTTTTCAATGGGCCTATCTTCTTCATGAGTAGATTAGTTGGCTAACCCTTGGGTAGCCTTTCCTTCCTAAGGTAGAAAAGTACTAGATCCCCCACTTTTAACTACAAATCCTTTCTTTTCTAACCAACTTTGGACTTATACTTCTCCACTTTCTTTTGTAAAGTCTTATTGACTGGATCATGAAGCTCCTTCATCTGTTCTGCAAATGACTCCCGTTGTGCACTCCTTTTGTCCTTCAAACTGAGATCCCTCAACTCTAAGATCCCTCTAGGATTGACCCCATATACGATTTCAAAGGGGCTTTTACCAGTACTCCTATTAATGGAGTCCTTGTAGGAAAATTCTGCCTTCCCTATGATGTGATCCCATGACTATCCATGTTGCTTAGTAAAGAATCTAAGAAGGTTCCCAAGTGACCTATTGAATACCTTTATTTTCCCATCTGACTGTGGGTGGTAGGCTAAAGAGAAAGACAAATTTTTACCAAGCATCTTCCATAGCTTCTTCCAAAAGTGACCCACAAACTTACTATCTCCGTCACTTACTATATTCAGTGGCAATCCATGGATCCTTACAATGTCTCTGAAGAATAGCCTTGGAATTTGGGAAGCATCATTGGTTTACTTACATAGAATGAAGTGAGCCATTTTTTCTAAAATGTTCCACCACCACAAATACACTTTCATGACCCCTTGTTGTCTTTGGTAACCCCAATACAAAATCCATACTTAGGCACTCCCAAGGCCTTTTAGGTATGGATAGGGGTTGGTACAACCCACTATTACTACTTTTTCCTTTTGCCCTTTGAAAATTTTGACATTTTACTACAAATATCCTAACATCTAACTATAACTTAGGCCAATATTAATTCCTATTCACCTACTCCAATGTTTTATCCACTCCAAAGTGGTCTCTCAAGCTTCCTTGGTGTTTCTCCTTCACAATGTTCTCCCTCATTGAGCACTGAGGTATGTACATAAGAAATCCTTTAAACAATAGGTCTTCCTGCAACATAAAATCATTGAAATCCACTTTAAATCCTTGTTTTAACTTCACACATGCCTCATAGGCATCTCTAAAATCTCTGTCCTCCTTGTAGAGGTCCTATTAATCATCCATCCCTACACTTTGTAATTGTATCTCCTGTATGGTTAAGAATCTTCTGCTAAGAGCATCTGCAACCTTGTTGCTAACCCCTTTCTTATGCTTTATGACAAATGTATAAGCTTGCAATGATTCTACCCACTTCAAGTGCCTTTGATTCATTTTTTCTTGCCCATTCAATAAACTTAGAGCATGGTTATCAGTGTAGACCACAAATTCCCTAAGTAAGAGATAGTGTCTCCATTTTTTAAGGGCTTGTACCATATCATACAACTCCAAATCATATGTGGAGTACTTTTGTTTATCCTCATTCAAATTATCTGAGAATAATGCCACAGGGTGTCCATCTTGGCTTAACACTGCTCCAATGTCTAGCTTGCTAGCATCACATTCTACCACAAATAGCTGATTGAAATTAGGAAACCTAAGTGTAGGTAAATTTTCTATCCTCTTTTTCAACATCTCAAACCCTTGGTCTACTTCTATAGTCCACTTAAACTGACATTTCATTCCACCTTTGATGGTGTTGAGAATAGGGGCACATATATGATTGAAATTTCTTACAAATTTCCTATAATAGGAGGCCAATCCATGAAAACTCCTAACATCCCCTATGGACCTAGGTGTATTCCATTCCAATATTGACTTAACCTTATCAGGCTCCATCTTCATACATCCATTAGCAACCACAAAACTAAGATAAACTAGTCCAGTTTTCAGAAACTCACACTTTTCTTAATTGATCGTCAACTTTTCTTCATGTAGCCTCCTCAAGATCATCTCCAAATTCTTCATCTGCTCCTCCTTGGACCTGCTAAATATCAAAATTTCAACAAGATATACTATTACAAACTTACCAATAAAATCTTCTAGCACTTCATTCATGAGCCTCATGAATGTGCTAGGTGCATTACTTAGGGCAAAGGGCATAACTAGCCACTCATATAGCCCTTCATTGGTCTTGAAGGTTGTTTTCCACTCATCACCAAGCCTAACCCTGATTTGCTGATATCCTGACTTCAAATCCACCTTTGAAAAATAACATGAACCTCCCAAATTGTCCATCAAATCATTAATCCGGTGCATTGGGAATCTATATCTGATTGTAATCTTGTTTATAGCACTGGAGTCTATACACATCCTCCATTTTCCATCCTTCTTAGGTGCAAGAGCAGTAGGCACAAAACAGAGGCTCAAACTCTTCCTTATCAATCCCTTTTCCAACAAGTCTTGAGTTTGTTTTTCTATCTCTTCATTTTGACTTGGTGTCATCTTATGTGCTGCTTTGTTTGGAAAATTTTCTCCAGGAATGAAGTCTATCTGATGACTCACTTCCCTCATGGGTGGTAATGCAATTGGCAAACCATTATCCATTATGTAATGATATTTTTCCAACAATGTTTCACTATCACTGCACAACAGACTCCTTTCTCTGTCTTCATAGCTTTTAGAAAGTCCTTCCCACTCAAGAGCATCACATTGGTTCCCACATGCTTCTCTTCATTAGGTTCATGCAATGCATCCATTTGAAACTTCTTCCCTAGCTTGGTGATAAAATAGTTGTTCTTTTCTCCATCATGTATATCCTTTACATCATATTGCCAAGGGCGCGCTAGAAGAAGATGACATGCATCCATGGGTAATATGTCACATAGGACCTTGTCCTTATATTCACCTATTTCAAACTCCACCAAGGTTTGTTCATCTACAACTATTTGTTGACCCTTTTTCAACCATGAAACTTTATAGGGTGTGGTATGAGGTATCCTTCTTAATTTTAGTTTGTCCACCATCTCTATGGGTACTATATTCTCAGTGGATCCAGATTCTACTATCACTTTGAAAATCTTCCCATGAGACCTACAAGTTGTCTTAAAAAATTTATTTCTTTGAGGTGGCTCTATAGTGCTAGGTACCTTCAACAAATTTCTTCTTAGCATTAGATTCTCTCCATTCATTACTAGTCCTACCTTGGAAATGGGAGAAGTGAAACTTTGTGTATCATCTTCTTGAACCAACTGATTCCTCCTATCTCCCATAGAAGATGAGGTGGCCTTTTCAAGACGTCTACCCATTGTGTAACCCACTTGATTGTAGTTATAACATCTACCAGTAAAGACTAAATTAGATCTTCCTTGGGACTGAAACCTACCTCTTGGTGGTCGTCTTCATCTATATACCCCTCTTTGGAATGATCCTCTAAACTAATTACCTCCACTGTTATCCATAGATTGATTCTTCTTTGGTCTATTTGGGCTTTGTCCTCTACCAAAATTACTCCTGCCTCTGAAACATTTTATTATTGTTACCACCTCTCCCTCTTTTATGGAAGTCATTCCTCCTTCTAGCTTTATCATCTTCCCTCAAGGATAACTAAAAATACTTGTGCATACTGTCAGGAGCCATCATGCTAATTTCATCTTGTATCCCTTGTCTCAACCCATTGAGATGCCTTGCCACCTTCTCCATTTCTTCTTCTTGTCTCCTAGCCCTTAGGCTCTATTTGTGAAACTCCTTAGTACAAACACTTACTGTCATCTCCTTTTGTATTAAGTTCTGCAACTTTTGGTACATTTGGATTTCATAATCAGTAGGCCAGAATTGTGTCCTCAACCTGATTTTCATCCTCTCCCAAGAAACTATATTCTTCTTTCCACTGGCTACCCTATCATCCTACATCATGTTCCACCCCACCAATGTAGATCCTTTGAGTCTAGCTTTGACATAGCTGACCCTCTTCTCTTCTGATACCTCCTTGTAATCAAACTGGTTTTCAATAGCCTCTAGACAATCCAACAACTCTTCTTCATTCAGTGTGCCACAATAATATGGTATGTGTTGCATACTATCCTTGTTAAGGGACTTAAATGCATCCAATAATACCTTTTTTTCTTTATCCATCTCAAGTTCTTTACCTTTGTTAGATGACTCTTATGTCTGACTTTCAACATCCTCGTCACTCTCATCTCCCCATTCAGTGATATTCTTTTTACTCTTTGTCTCGGACACAATAGCCTTCTCCAAGAGGCCCTGAACCAATTCCACAATGGTATCCCTACACATTTCCTTAGGAGGCATGCTATCAACCTCTTGACTCTCCTCCCCTTTAGACATACACAAACTTCAATAAATTTTGGCTCTGATACCACTCTGGTGCAGAGGGTTTAAGACTCTAGTGATTTCTTTACTCAATATGCTTCTTTCTCTCTCCTAACCATCCAATGGTTACTTCCTTTTTGGATTCTTCTCCAATTAGGTTCTCCAAGACCCTCACTACCAACTTATCTTCCAAGTTATAGTTGGTCTATTGAAGATTCCAAAGTTTCTAGGCTCAACTACTCCAACTAGTTCCTCAATTACCTAGACTTCCTCACCAGATTTCCTCCTAGAATCCAAAAACCCTAGCTTAGGATCTTACCATACATCCCATAGACTCTATTCTATGTCCTCAGCCCATTAAAATTCATTCTAAACACTTACTCACACTTCAAAATACTTTACCAATCCAATTGGAATCAAATTCACTAAGAGGCCTAATTATCCTATTTCCTAGTAGGTTAAAATTCACAGTTTTTGGGAAAGTGCTCCAAAAAATACCAATAAACTCCATAGAAGAACTTTAAAACCTTCAAGGTATCTATCAACCCTATCAGAATCCAAAACCCTGAGCTCTGGATGCACCCACAACCCTAGTATTCATCAGGCCCTAGTTTTTAGCCTATTATTTAGGTCTTTGGACCAGTCAGCACAAACAATTGTCAAATTGCCCTTCAACATTCATTTGACCATCCACCACCTTTTGAATCTTCATTAATACTATTTAGGTCTTCTATAAATGCCACTAAGTCCTTTCCCCAAGATCATGGGTTCTCATGCCAATTCCTTCTTATCCCTGTCCTGGCTCACCTGTCCCTAACAGTCAGCCATAGGGCTTCAAAATTGGTCTAGGAGATCCATTGTAACAATAAAAAAGAAACCAAAAACCCTATTTTCAGACTCTGACCCTACTTCCCTCATGGTTTCAGCCAATTCTACCGTTGGGTTCTTAGGTTAGAGCCATTTCTAACTCAGCAACACTGGGAATGTCACTTGCAGAGCAGTGACCTTAATAATTACACAAATCTACACTACAATAACTTCAAAATGAACTAATATATGGAAATGAAATCTATTTTGAAACTTTACACCCCCATGGGGTCCGATCTCCTTTTCCAATCCGTACAGGACCATACAGAATGCAGGAAGCTCTGTATTTCACAAGAATACAGTCAAAACCATCCGTATTGGGGTTCACAAAATCAATGTTTCAATCCAAAATTTAATTAGCCTATCCAAATAATTGAATCCATTCTCATATACTGAGCATGGGTAGTTGCAACTTCTCTAACTTTATTTTTCTAATTTCTTGCAAAAGTTGCTCAAGCAAATTTTTGCATTTTGAGCTAGTTGACTCTTTTTGTCAACTCGATGGATGAATTTGACATCCTTGACCCTAGTTAGGATACTTAGGGTCCTAAAACACACATTATGTCAACATAGCAACTTTTCCCTATTTTAGGCCAAAATGACCCTAAATCACCTAATGAGCACTATTGGCTCTTACAAACATGAAGTTGAACAAAATTGTATCTAACCTATTGGATCTTATTCCAATCCACAAAAAAACACCTAATACAACCCTAACACACATGAACACATCAAAATTGGAGGTGCTCTGCACTAATTAAGGATATTATCATGCATATTATTATGCATAATTCAGCATATGTTTATGCATTCATGCTCTAGCTTATGTTTACTTAGTTGAGACTAAATTTTGAATAGTCTACTCTAGTTGGGATCGAGTTTTCACATTTTTCATATCATGCACTTTTAGTTTTCATATCTAGCTAGAAATATTGCTTTCTACAAAATAAATTGATCTCTTCAACCATTCACATTTCATATTGTATTCTTTTTGCACTTGATGAATATACCAGTTCTTTATTGTTACATTTTCTTATGCAAGGTATTTTTGTTCTTCTATTTGATCCGTAGGTGCTCCTATTGTGAAGTTAAAAATTAAATCTACCATCATATCCTTCAACTATTTAGGTCCTCATGTCCCAAAATACACATCCTTTTCTCCATCAAAAAATCAAACATAAAAATCCACTTCCCGTCCATCACTCCACCACCCTTCAAGGTGAGTACTAATGTTGATCTTCCCAACACTTCCATCCACTCCTACAAAATATTCTATCACTCTCCTTATCCAAAACATTCTTTATATCCTTCCATCCCTCTTATCTAATCCTTTGGATAAATCCTTATAACCTTCTATCTTACCATCCATTTCATCTCCCTTTACCTTCACTCTATCAACAAATTTGAGCATACCTTTAATAGCCATAGTTGAATTTTAGCACATATTTGTAGGGTTATATCCAAAGAATAAGATGCTTGAGTCCTTCCTCCATTTTCTACACATTTTTTTAAAAAATGCTAAAACAAATTTAAAAACATTAAAGAGAAAAATAAATAAACAAGAAAGTAAAGAGTAATAATTCATCCTATGGTAAAAATAGCTTCTTGTGCCACCTTGGGAAATTACCATGATAAAAACCTAAAAAATATGTGTCGTGTGCAATTCACCATCCTCTTAAAAATTTACACTTGGGGGCAAGTTTCATCCATGCTATCTTAACCAACATATTCTCTAATATCCCTCATCTTTCATTGTACCTTATTTATCCTATTTGCATCCATATTCCTTTTTCCATGTTTGATCTTTACAAGGTTAAGGATCTTTGTAGATTTCCACATGAATTCTTCCTATTTTATCTTATCCACTCCCTTGAAACAATATTCATTATCCTTTCAATTGCTTTCTTCCATCATCAATTATTATGTTTTCTCTTGCTTATCCTATCAATATCCTATATTCATCCTATTCAAATGAACCCCTTGATCATAATCAAATGAAGGACATAAATTAAAAAACATGTTTTCATATACCTCTTGACATATCATTCCTTTGGACTACATGCATTTTAGTGCACAATGACATTACTGTACATTTTCATATCTAGTCCCTTAGCTTGGATGAACAAGTTATCACATCATGAGATAATCCTTGAAAATAATAAAGCTTCCTTGATCCTTCACTTATCCATTTATAGCCCATCATAGTATTTATCCTCTGATGATTTATTATGGCTTGCTAGATATTAGGGGTTAAATGCAATCTTACTTGAGAATAAATGGTCAAAATACCGTTAAAATGTTTTAAAAAATGTCCTAAAAAAATCTGAAAAAAATCTAAAACAAAAATCAAAACATTTTCAAAAAAATCTTAAAAAATTAAAATATTTCAAAACTCTTAAACTCATAAAAATTCTTTAAAAAAAAATATTTCAAAAATTCTAAAAAACATCAAATAATCTATCTTGGAGCCATAAACATTTTGAACAAACCCAACTGTAGCATTGTACTTAACAAATCAAGAATCAAACAACAACCTACCTACTTAGATTCTTATCATGTGATCATCAATCTTTATCAAACTATCTTGTGTCTTCATCAAACACCATCGTGATCTATCAAATTTTTTATACAAGATGAATCCTTCCTGAAATAAGACATCTTAATCTTTATCAAAACCAACCACACAAACTGTGACAAGAAGCAATTCTGCATGAAGTGTGATGGCTAGTTGTTTGTGTCTTTTATTTCTTTTTAATTGTTTATCTTTGATGACATGTCTTTTAGTTTTTATGGATTTTAGTAGAAAGGAAATGATGTGGCATATTCACTTGTTTATTTCTTGTAGATTGTTGCCTGGTAATATGACGACTCAGCTTAGGACATGATTGTCTAAGATCGTTGAGAACATGTGGATCTCATATTAACAGGGGAATTCCTTAACTATCTTATGTGTCTTCCTCCTTGCAATTATCATGTCAATTCATTTGGATATAATCCATATCCAAATGAGTTGATCCTTTTGTCATAATAATCTTAATTATGATATAACACCTTAAAAACACAAGAATATCATCACTTCTCTTCTCATTAGTTTCATCACCTGTTATCTTTCTACTCATCATCTTTCTCTCTTTAGATTCAAATCTTCAACATGATACATGTCACTCCTATCTATATTGGATCAATCTAATTGCTACTTAGCATGGGAGGACGCCACCCTTTAGCCGTCAGTGTGAGTTTATCAGCCTATGATCAATTAATCTCGCATCAAATTATCTTGCACTAGCATTGATCTCAAAAAATCATAACAACTTATCAATATTGCTATACTGATCATTTCAATCAATTGTTTGGCTACACATATTAGTTGTCTATTTCCATCAAATGTGTAGTTTCTTATCATTTATCCTAGCTTAATAAATCATGCAACAACATCATCAAATATATTCCCGATAATCTATCAAGAGATTGTCCATTGGATTTAATGCTCAATCTCTCGAGCAGGAATACATATCCTAATTAATAGGTCTAACTAGGGCATTTATAGGCAATTGAGAATTCATTTTTCAAACAATGTGACAAGATGTATTGTCTCAAAGAGTGGCAAAATGTAGACACCTAAAAATGTTGTCATAAAATTAGAAAATCATCTATTAGTTAAATAAATATATTATTTGTTTAATTAAGTTATTAACATCTATGTCTATTATTTAAATAAATATTTATATTTATTATCTAATTCACGAAGTGTCTTTGATCATAAAATTAAATAAATTCTTATTTATTTAATTACCCATTTATCATCTCTTTTTCTCCTATTTATGGAATAAATATGTTTATTTATTTCCTATATTCACTAATCCTCTTGTTTTCATCTCCATCAATCACCTATAATCACTTGGATAACTCCACAAATTTTGAGCTTGTGAGAAATGTCACTTATCTCTTCATTTGGCTTTTCCTCCTAAAGTCAATCCTCTACCTGCCACTCCATCTCAATCACTAATTTCTAATTCCTCTTAGTACCCTTTATTCTCAATAGCTTCTTGCCCACTCTTTAATCCAAGCCACTCTCCCAACACCTCCTAATCCTAGCCCTTAATTTTCATGAGGCTTCTAGAAAATGTGATTTTCTCCCCATATTTATACCCCTAACTAATACTTTTGTGAAATCAAGCTTTTGAAGAACTTATGCCGTTGCATAGTTGTGATCTTTGAGAGCACATAGCTATCATCTTTCTTCCATCATTATCATTTTCATATCATATCCTTTATATCATCATTATCACTACTTTGCATCAATCAACCAATCTTCATTTTCTCATAGCTTCTTGTGTATGCACTTACAAAACCTAGATTTTCAAATATAAGATTTTGGGAAATAGGACAATAGAGTCGAGCATCTCTTGCTTGTTGACAATGGAGTAAAGCGTCTCTTGACGACATGAATTCTTAAGGTCCTTATGTGTGTAATAAGTCTTTTAAGTTGTTGAGTGATTATGAGGGGCCCAAGGCCTTGTCGCCACCTTTTGTAGGGATTCATGTTTTTCCCTGAAACGTTCAACTCACTCCTTGTTATCTCATGATAGTCCCATGTGGACATGAATAGGATGCAACTGGTGTTTAAGCGACCTTCTTGCTTGACTAGGCTCCCCCAAGGTCATTGTAATGCTTCTAGAAAGTTTTAACGCGGATAAAATTTTATGTTTTAGCATTATATCAAGGTAACTGCTTCCTTTTTCTATAATTTCCTTAGGCCTCTTGTGAATGCCCAAAGCCCGGAGATGATTTTATATAGCCGAGCAACTCAGAGAAAAATCTAACATGTTTTAAAAGTTTCAAACTTAGAAAAGATGCCTTCTTTTTGCTGAAAGGAGATTTGAATCTCTGGGACAATTGTTGATCAAGCTATATCGGCGACTACTATTCAAACATGACAATGATTCGTTGACAGATTAACTAGCTTGCACATAGTTGTATTAATTACCGTCAAGGATGAATTGAAACGATTTGTCCAACTTTTCATCGATAATTGAAGATTTCAAACTGAAACTTAGAGCTTGTGAAGGTGCAAAAGTAAATTTTTGTAGTCTAAAGAAGTCAAGCAAGGCTTTCACAGAGATTTTCTAGGGCTTTCAACCACCATTGAAACTAGGATATATATTCTAGTCTATAAAATTTATAATTTTAAATAGATTTTTATCCATTTGCATTTTCTGTTTTATGAATAGTAATCTATGTTTTTATTTTTTCTAAATAAAAATTAATGATGTACGTCACTTACAAACATTACATTTTTTTTTAGATAAATTTTGAATTCTAGTTTCTTTCAATAAGTCAAATTAAGATTTACTTATAATATTCACTAGTTGCACAATTTGAAACAATGACCATTAATCAAAAAACTTAATTGTATGCCATTAAATAAAACATAGTAATCAATATTTGAAATTGTAATTTTTCATGTGAAAATTATTATGAAGCTATCACTAGCCATTTAAAATAAAAAATAAAAAAAAATTATCCCATACCAAATTATTTGTTTGATCACATATTCATTGCATGCCACTTATCTATATGGACAAGCCTAGATTGTAACAATACATTAGGAACAAAGAGCTGAAATTGCAATTGGCGAAATTAAAACACTTTCTAAGATATCACTCACCAAAAAATTAATCATATTTTATAATTCTCACATATCAATTTACTTACTTAATTATACATTGATTGCATGCCACAAGTTCATATATAGATTCTTTCATAGTATAAAATATATACTTTAACTAAATCCAGCTTCATATTTATTTATATTAAATACAAATCTTTGAATTTCAATTTTCAAATATTGTAACTTAAAAGTTTTTTTATCATATATTCATAAAACAAATAATTTTAAATAGAAACAGAATTTGAACAATAATTTATGGAGGTGCACTTAACATTACTAACAATATTGAAATCCAAACTAGAAACTTCTACTTTATTACTCTCAAAGTATTTATCCCAAGAAACAAAATAATAATTAGTAAATAAAATTAAGAGGAAGGCCAAAAAGTGCTAGTCTAACAATTCATCAGATGAGCCAATAAACCTCCTCCCTATCCTCTTTAGCAATTGGCTTATGGTATACCCACAAGTATCATTTCATATTTTATTAACTTCACAAACATATTAACTCATTTAAATGCATTTTTTCATAAGAGGCACAAGCCTGATTATTTCATATTATTATTTTTATCACCCTTTTTAATATTTTGCTACATCATTAATCCTAGGAATAGTTCAAAGGCTTCAAATCGTTTTGTATAGCCATGAAATGGCTTTAAAAATTCAAGAAATTTTCTTTATTTTATTAAAAATATTTCATTTAGCAAACTCATTAATACATTAAAAACATAATGTGCTGAGAAAATTAATGTGTCATTCTTTCTGGTTTCCTCCGTTAGCAATACTATCAGTAAAGGTGATTCCCCTCCGCTTCACCAAGTGCTTATATATGTTTTGTATCAAAAAACCATTGCTATTTCGGTGAGAATTGAATTGCTTAGCAGTGAGCCACTCCTTGATAGCCCCAAGAAGAACCATAATACTAAAACATATGGCAAAAACCCTCCCTCAGAAGCTAAGGAAAAACCCTTATCTATGTTTCCTTTTAGAAAAAATTACTTGATACCACCCCCCCCAAGAGCAAAGCCCCTTCTTAGAAGCCTATTGCTTCCAAGCTTCATAAAACTAACCAGGGAGAGAAGAGATCCTACATTGATGTGGAGAATGAGGACTCTGGGGAAGATACGGAAAATGATTCTCAGGAGGGTAAAATGGTGACTCCTCCAGTGAAAATAAAAGTGATTTGAGCTCTAGTGAACAAAGATCTACGAGACTTGAATACAAGAAGGTTAATAAGAAGAAGAGCATGGAGGAAGAAGTGGTGCTAGAAGTAGACAAGAAATATGCATTGGAAGAGATGGAGGAAAGTGATGATTCAGATGATGAGGACTATGATAAGGAGGTCAAAGATCAAGAGGATACTAAGGATGAAAAATCTGTAGAACTCACTGTCAATCTAGATGGTTTGGATAAAATGGTGAATATTATTTGTACCTCCCTAGATTTTGGAGAAGAAGAAAAAGAGAAGAATAAGTGTGCTGCCCAGAAGAAGGAGAATCAAAATGAAGAAGCCCTAACAAACTACATCCAAGCCCTAGAGAATAGAGTCATTGCATTGGAGAATGTTATCCTTGAGACAATATCTACTGATGATTTCAATTATGCTCTCACTTCCCTGTGTAGGATTTTGGAAAGCCTCATGATGAAATTTGTGCTAGGTATGATCACTGGAAAGTGTAAATTAAAGAAGAGGGTTCAGAAGAGGAAACAAGATGACATGAAGATCTGGAAGAAATAAATTAAATGCCTCACAATGAATTGGAAGGCTATCGCTAAATATCAATGATATTCCTTTTTATGGGGTTTGCAGCAGTGATGCTATTTTTTTAATGTTTAAAGTTGATCTCTCTGATACTCTGATCTTCTGTGATGTTAATAGCTTTCAGAACATTGCCCTCTCTGTTGATAGGCAGCTGAGGTTAGATAGTTTTAAGTTTTATTATGATGATAGTAGGGTTGATAATAGTAGTATGGGTAGATTTCTTAGTGGTAAAAGTACCATTTGCTTGGTTTTTTATTATTTTATTGAGTGATGGTAGTGGTTGCTTCTGGCTGTAATGGCCTGAAGCTGTGCTCTCTAGTTTTTGTTATTATGTGATTGATGTATCCAGGTTCAAGGCCCTTTCCCTGCCATCTTAGTAAAAAACCACATAAAAAGCATTTAATTTGTGGTTGAACTAGATACGTTTCCCATAAACATTTTTAATTTTGTCCATTTGGCTTTAAAAATAACCTTTTAATTTGTATTTCTACTTTTTTTTTTCTATGAGCATTAGGTAGCGCACCTAGTTTTCGAATGACCGGGATTTCTTTCTCCCTTTGCACATGGTTTTATATAGTTTATTATGTAAATCCCTCTACATCTATATTTTGTCTAATTTGGAAACATTCTAGAAATAAAATACATGCAATGAATTTACTTGGCAAAATTTATATAGAGAAGCATGAAGGGTTTGAAAATTTATTCTAGATCAAAATTTTTATAAAGTTATCGCAAAGATTTGAGATCGGGTCACTCAGCGACCTTCCTACACTCCAGATGATTCTACAGAGCTTGATTTTATAATTCTCACATATCAATTTACTTACTTAATTATTCATTGATTGCATGCCACAAGTTCATATATAGATTCTTTCATAGTATAAAATATATACTTTAACTAAATCCAGCTTCATATTTATTTATATTAAATACAAATCTTTGAATTTCAATTTTCAAATATTTGAACTTAAAAAAATCTTTATCGTAAGTTCATAAAACAAATAGTTTTAAATAGAAAAAAAATCTAAACAACAATTTAAGGAGAGGTGCAATTAACATTACTAACAATATTGAAATCCAGACCAAAAACTTCTACTTTAGCACTCTCAAAGTATTTATCCCAAGAAACAAAATAATAATTAGTAAATAAATTTTATAGGAAGGCCAAAAAGTGCTAGTCTAACCATTCACAAGATGAGCCAATAAACCTCCTCCCTATCCTCTTTAGAAATTGGCATATGGTATACCCACAAGTATCCTTTTATATTTTATTAACTTGACAAACATATTAACTCATTTAAATGCATTTTTTCATAAGAGGCGCAAGCATGATTATTTCATATTATTATTTTTATAACCATTTTTAATTTTTTGGTACATCATTAAACCTAACAATAGTTCAAATGCTTCCAAATCATTTTGTATAGCCATGAAATGGTTTTACAAATTCAAGAAATTTTCCTTATTTTATTCAAAATATTTCATTTAGCAAACTCAGTAATACATAAAAAGCACAATGTGGTGAGAAAATTAATATGTCGTTCTTTCTGGTTTCCTCCCTTAGCAATACTATCAGTAAAGGTGATTCCCCTCTGCTTCACCAAGTGATTATATATGTTTTGTATCTAAAAACCCTTGCTCGTTTGATGAGAATTGAATTGCTTAGTAGCGAGCCCCAAGCAGAACCCTAATACTAAAAGTAGGGCAAAAACCCTCCCTCAACGGCTAACAAAAAACCCTTATCCTCTATTTCCTTTGAGAAAACTTTACTTGATACCCCCGCCCCCCTAAGAAGAAAGCCCCTTCTAAGAAGCCTGCTGCTTCCAAGCTTCATAAAACTAACCAGGGAGGGAAGAGTTACTACATTGTTGTGGACAATGAGGACTCTGGGGAAGATAAAGAAAATGGTTCTCAGAAGGGTAAAAAAGGTAACTCCTCCTATGAAAATAAAACCAATTTGAGCTTTGGTGAACAAAGATCTAAGAGACTTAAATACAAGAAGGTTAATAAGCAAAAGAGTGTGGAGAAAGAAGTGGTGCTAGAAATAGACAAGGAATATGCACTAGAAAAGATGGAGGAAAGTGACAATTCAGATGTTGAGGACTATGATAAGGAGGTCGAAGATAAGAGGATACTAACGATGAAAAATCTGCGGAACTCACTGTCAATCTGGATGGTTTGGATGAAATGGTGAATATTGTTTGTACCTCTCTTGATTTTGAGGAAGAAGAAAAAGAGAAGAATAAGCGCGTTGCCCAGAAGAAGGAGAATCTCAATGAAGAAGCCCTGATGAACTACATCCGGGCCCTGGAGAACAGAGTCATCGCGTTGGACAATGTTATCCTTGAGACAATGTCTACAGATGATTTCAATTCTGCTCTCACTTCCATGTGTAGGATTCTGGAAAGTCTCATGATTAAATCTGTGCTAGGTATGATCACTGGAAAGAGTAAATTGGAGAAGAGGGTTCAGAAGAGGAAACACTGGATGGCATGAAGAGCTAGAGGAAAGAAATTAAATGCCTGACCATGAATTGGAAGGCTATCGCTAAAGATCAATGAGTTTCCTTTTTATGGGGTTTGCAGTAGTTATCCTTTATTTTTTTCTCTCTGTTGATACTCTGATCTTCTATGATGTTAATAGCTTTCAGAACATTGCCCTCTCTATTGATAGGTAGTTGAGATTAGATAGTTTTAAGTTTTGTTATGATGATAGTAGGGCTAATAATAGTAGTATGGGTAGATTTCTTAGTGGTAACCGGTCGTTTAATTTTTGATTATTTTACTGAGTGATGGTAGTGGTTGCTTCCGGCTGTAATGGCCTGAAGCTATGCTCTCTAATTTCTGTTGTTATGTGAGTTCAGGGCCCTTTCCCTGCCATCTTAGTTAAAACCACATAAAAATCATTTAATCCGTGGTCATACTAGATATGTTTCACATAGACATTTTTAATTTTGTCCATTTGGCTTTAAAAATAACCTTTTAATTTGTATTTCTAATATGTTTTTCTACGAGCATTAGGTAGCACACCTAGTTTTTGAGTGATCGGGATTTCTTTCTCCCTCTGCACATGGTTTTATATAGTTTATTATATAAATTCCTCTACAACTATATTTTGTCTAATTTGGCAACATTCCAGAAAAAAATACATGCAGTGAATTTACTTGGCAAAATTTATATAAAGAAGCTTGAAGGGTTTGAAAATTTATTCTAGATCAAAATTTTCATGAAGTTATCGCAAAGATTCGAGATCAGATCACTCAGCGACCTTCCTACGCTCTAGACGATTCTACAGAGCTCGATTTTGTATAGATTTGAAACGTTTTGAAATAAATTTGCAGGATTCTTTCTGAACTTGTTGTCATATCGAACTCTGAAAATCTGGAAGTATCAAGATTTCTTTTGTTAGAGTAGGTGTCTTGCGTTAGAAGTTTGGACGATTCTCAGAAAGGTGTATATAAATACATCACTTTTTCTTTTTCGTTTAATTTATAGCCAGACATTGTGTCCAGAGGTCGCTGAAAAGGTAAATTCTTTTGTAGTTTCGTTCAGCTTTTCAAAATTTATGTGTTGAAGAAAGGAAGAGCTCAGCCATTCGGCTTTCGAGGAATACAGATGGCTTCACAGTAATTGAGGATTTTTGCATTTTCGAGGGTTTCAAACTTTGCTTTCCAGAAAAATAGGAAAAGGAAATTTTCTTAATACAAGCTTCGTTCGGATTTTCAAAATATTTGTGCTGAGGATAGTAAGAGAAGAGTGTTCCGTCGCCAAGGAATACAACTAACGTAACAGTGGTTGAAGATTATTTGCATTTCTGTGCATTTTCAAGGGTTTCAATCTTCCTAAGTTGCTGAAGTTTGCTTTATATTCTTCGGTCAGGAAGCAGGGGGAGAATTCACTCGTTGCGCTGTAGATTGGATAGAAATTTTAATATCTTCTGCTTTAGACATCCGATTTCATTATCTACTACGCTGCCTAAATGATTTCACCAGGTGTGGTATAAATTTCATAACAAACTTTTATGTATTGACGAAGAATTTTTAAAGATTTCAGCTTTTGAATTTTTAAAGATTTCATCTTTCAAGTTGTAGAACTGTGGTGAAATATCAACATACACCATTCCCTGAACATATTATATGATCGATGTACAGTATAATTTGTGGATTTGCCAAGAGCAGCTTTGAGGGGGATTTGTTAAAAGTTCAAGATGATAATCATTTCAATGCATTTTTAACAAATCCTTGCTACTGGTGAATCTTCACAATTTGAGTGTCAAAGGATTTGGCTTATGCTTTCCAAAGTTGTTTTCAGTTTTTATTGTTTATTTATCTGTTCCTTTTATCGTATCATTTTTGCTTCTTAGAATGTTTGCATGGCTGCTATGTTAAAAGTAGAATCTGTATACCATGCAGATTGATAAATTTTGACTATTTTTCACCCTACATAATTGATTCCAATCTACTACATAATTGATGTTACCAATAAATAGTTGCTTGGAATGTGTTTATATAATATTTTTGTTTATCAATAGAAGTAAAAGTTTCAACATTTCAATTTAATAAATTAAAAATGTTAAATAGATGAAAAATATAGTCCTGGATAGGCTTTTCCTTCACTCTCAATTTTGGATCTATGAGGTTTGGAAAAGTATTTTGCTTGTGTATCTAATAATCTAGAAAACTAATCTACAAAAATAGTTTATTTTTCAATTTTATGAAATAATATATAATTTTATTGTTCTATTTTAAAGTTACGTATGAGATTCTTATTTTTACAATGATCTATTTAATTTGATAGTCAATGTGCTATAAATATTTATTTCAACATTTTTTAGAATAATATATTTTCATAATTGATTTTCAAGTATTCTTTAGATGTATAAGTAGGCTTCAAAATCTTCATTTTACATTAGGACAAGTGATTATTTTTCTTACAAAAGTTTGGTATTAATCATATGTCAAAGATGTTGGAATTATATTGGAATGATGTACTGAGAGGGGAGGGGTGAATCAGTACCTCTAAAACTTTTCTTGGTTAGCACATTAACCCTTAATCATCAGTTTGTAAATTATCTTATCGAACTGTTTATCTTTCTTTATATATATGCAATCATATTATAAGTTCTTTAAATATGTAATCATAAAAGAAACATTCATGAAAATAGATAACACATGACACAAGATATGATATCGCAGAAAAATCTTGTTAGGAAGTAAAAACTGCGGTGGGGATTGTTACCCACAAGACTTCACTATCTGTAGATAAGAAGGGGCCAGTTAAGGCTTACAATTGGTCACTTCTGATGACCTACCCTGTTAGGAG
The DNA here is from genome assembly GCA_018584345.1 of Thuja plicata. NCBI lineage: Eukaryota > Viridiplantae > Streptophyta > Pinopsida > Cupressales > Cupressaceae > Thuja > Thuja plicata. Next base: position 1,049,855 of record MU228067.1, on the reverse strand, counting down.
TATTACAGTGGAGACCTGTTAAGATCTACTCTGTTTGAAGCTTTAGCAACACTGTTAAGAGATTTGTAAAGAACAGTTATGTCCAGCTTCTACAAAATTATTTTAGATGTGATGCACTTGTTAGAATGCAACTACATAAGTCTTTGATCTAATGATGTATGCAATCTCCAATTGCTGATAACAGATCCAATAAAGCTTCCTATGTATGAGTAATCATCTTTCCATGATTGAATAATACCTTTGTCTACTTGTCGGTAGCCTCTGTGTGTTCTTGATAACTGATGTGATCTTTTTCTGAACTTTGCATGAATTCTGCCTTCTTCTCCTTAGATGCTCTTCGTGGCTATCAATAACAATGAATTCATAATTCACAATTGATTGAACATTTATTTATACTAGATTTTAGCTTAATTCTTGATTCGCGCTTTTGCAAGTTAACTCTAGATCCAAGGTTTACAACTTGACCTTGATCTTTAGTTAGATATGTTTTAGATCCGTTAGGATGCTTTAAAACATTTACATAAAGGTTGCTTGACCCTCAAGTTATGATTTAAAAAAAATTAAAACTCTATAAATAGAATCACAGTGATTTATCTGACGTGTAAAACTCATATCCACTTTTTGCGGGTTCTCTAACTAACTGTCTATTCTGATGGTCAATTTTCTTTGTCGTCGGTGTTCCTTTCTTGAACTGTTCATTGGGTATACATTTTTTGCTCTGTCAGTTTTGTTCTTAAAAATTGCATCGTCGGTGATGATCTTCATGTTGTGTTATTGACCCATTGGTGATGTCTTGTTCACTTCGTCGGTGCAACACTTGTCAGTGTTCGTTAGTCAATTTCATACTTAGCATTTTCTCATGACCTTTTTGTTCTTTTGGGTATCCTCCCTGTCTTCCGGTAATGGTTGTAGTCTGACGGTAGTGCTTGTATCGATGATCTTTGTCACTATTTTTCACTAAGTGTACTAATGGAAAAATTAATGTCATCAATCTCCCCCTTTGACATTAGTATCAAAAACATGATATGTGCAACATACTAAATTTATTAGTATGTACACCTGTGTATACTCCTTCCTTAGTCATTTGAATGACTCCCACTATGTATATGCCAGTAAGTGTAAGTATATATACATATCCTTATGTAATTTTCTTTTCCCCTTTTTTTTGATATATTGTACATAGCTATCTTTACATATCTGTTCCTCCTGTACATACAATATACATTTCCTTTCTATTCCTCTTTTTTTGATAATAAAGGCAAAGGTACTTACATCTTGTCAAAAAGATGGGAATGTGAGGACTTGATCTCCTCCATAATATTTTCCCATTTTTCTTTTAGCATTTCTAGGGCCATTTTCTCAAGTGAAATCCTTACATGTATATCATAGATGTTGTCTACTACAGACATCTCAGGGGTTGCAATAAGGTTTCTTGCTTCAGAAATATGTTGTTGTAGAATAGTAAGATTAGGCAATATGTGTGCATGTAGCTATGTAATCTCACCTATTAGTTGTGTTTTAGCATCCCATATCTCTTGCCTTAGCCTATTAGCCTCAATGACCTTGTCATGATGCACCTTGATACTGTCTGCATTTGAGGTTAGGCTTTGTGCACTCGCTGTGACATTAGAATCTATCTCTGCTAATTTGTCACTATTTTCCTTTGTAAACTTTTCAAGTGTGCACATCTTTTGAACTAAGGTAATTGCCTCATCAATCATTGGCTCCAATTGATCAGTTATTTCAGAGAGCTTTACCTTGTTCAATGCCACTTCTTGGCTGATTTTAACAATTAACTTATATTGATACTTCTTCTTTGCTTGTTCTTCCATAGCTTGTTCTGCATTTATATTCTAGTCTGTGATTGCATCGGTAAGAACAGCTATTTGTTCCTTAACTGAAGCATTTTGCTCAAGTTTCACCTCAGGAACAAGTTGTAGTAGTATGTCTCTTTCTTTTTCAAGTGCCATTGTTACCCTATGTTCCTGTATCATTTTCTTTTGAATGGATTTCCTTTGACATAGCACTCCAAACTCTTGAATTTTATCACTATCCAAAGTAGTAATATCCTAGTTTGGGACTTCTATTACTTCATCCAATGTAACAACCAAGATGTCTTTCTTGATTGCTTTCTTCTTCTTCTTCTTTGGGTGCGTGGCAGATTGATGTACTACCATTTTTAAAGCTTGAGATTGGGTGGATTTGGTAGGTGAGGGTCGAGAAGATGAAGCATCCTTTTGTATCTGTTCTGAGTTCACCGGCTAGTTTGGTGAAGATGTCTCCTCATTTTCCTTAGGTGTATCAACAGATATATCTTCTTTGAGTTTTGAGCCTTCATCCTGCTTGACTCCTTCACTTTTATCTTTTTCTTCAACCTTTCTCAATGTATTCTCAGCTTTGTTATCTACCTCTTTGTTTTTTTTATTTGACACTTCTTGCTGGTTTTTGGTTGCATCCTTAATTTCTATATCTGTATCCTTGTTAGTGTTGGATGCATCTTTGTTTTCATCGGTACCCATATCCTTGGGTATATCATCATCTTTCTTAGATGATTTATCCTAATTTGATTGAATATCAATAGAATCTATTAATATATTCATGTTTGTCAGTGTATTGACTGTTGTAGCGTCAATAGCTATATCATGTCTGTCGGTATTGCCCTTTGCAATATTTATGTCTTCATCCTTTTGTACTTCTATTGCAGGGTCTTGTCTTGTAGTGGTATTGAAAATGTTGTCTAACCATGATTCATCATTTATATCATCATCTAAGTTACCTTTTATTGTTAACTCTTCTTTGGTAACTTCTTCATCCTCTAAACTGATGTGGATGGGACTTGCTGGTACTTGATTTTCCTCACTGTCTTTAGGCCATTCTTCATCTATAATATCAACCTATTTCTGGCCAGTTAGTTGAACTTCTTCACTGTCTAACTCAGCTATTGAGTTATCTCTCTGATTGACAGTTTCCTTCTCATAACTGCTCTCCTTAGCAAGATTGAGTATATTGCTCCATTTATCATGAGCTTCTTGCTCTAGTTCTATAAACTTTTCTTCCAAAAATTTATAAGCTCTCATTTTGGGTAAGAAATTTTTCTCATATTTCTCCATTAATTCATTTATTTCTTCCCTTTTTTGATTCAAGAGGCATAAGAGAAACAAGTACTCTTTCTCTTATCCTCTTCTCCTCATGTAGTACAAATGTGAACCTAGAAGATAGTCTAATCAACAGTTCTTGAGGTACATCACATGTAGTGAACTAAAGTGGGACATAATAGTGTCTGCACATTTTAGCTATAATTGCATCTTCAATTTTATTCTATTCTACTAAATCCCATCTCAACCATTTCCTAATCTTAGGATGTCCAATAGATGATGCTTCAGAAATGTACTTACATATTTCATCAATGTTTTCACTAGTTGATGTTGCCTTTGTTGTTTCCTTTGCTTGTTTGATTGCAATGCTAGGCTCATCCATAGATGAGTCCTCTAAATCCTCATTTGTCTGAACAAATTTCCTCCTTTTGATAGGTTTCCTAACTGGTTGTTTTTCCTTTGATGTTTCAGGTTTCCTTTTATACACCTTTCCTTTTACCATGGGAGAAGGAGTTGCATCCTTTGTTGTCTGACTCCTTGTTCTTGACTTCTTAGGTGGAGGAGGAGGTGGTGAATCAGACTGTTCTTCCTCTAATTCATTCTCTTCTACTATATTACTGATGGGTAACTGGCCCTCGGTGATTTCCTCCTAACCCTTTTGTTCCTCTTCACCTTCCTTTTCTTCTTCACCTTCAGAAGATATATACAATTGCTTTTTCAAATTCTTCACCATTCTGCCTAACTATTTTACAGCTTTCTTGATAATAAGATCTATTTTAATCTTCTATTTGGCCTCATCATAGGTGCCAAATCTTGGTTGCTTGTTGTCCACTGGTTCATTTAGTAGTGCCTCCTTGGCTAGTCCTACCTTGATTTCATATTATAACTGTGTAAGCCATGACTTCCTAGGTACTACTACTTGGATGTACGTGAAGTAAGTATCTACCATGAAACATATATTCTCTTTGTGTTCCTCTATCAGATTTTTAGGAATCCTTGTTCTGGCTTACAACATTTCATTAATGGTTTTGAAATACTCATGCATTACATTATCAAAATCTGTTCCTAGTGATTCTATGAATTTACCTATCTAAATGGTTATGGGTCTGCTTGTGTCCCATACAAATTTTCCTATGGAAGGAAAGTATTCTTCAAAGTAAAAGAATATGCACATTATGAGGGAACCAAACTTACAAGTGTTTGTCCTTGAAGATCTTATTGTGCACATGTTGTCCTCTAGTTGATGTAACAAGATCTCTGCAAGATCCATCTTCTTTCCCTGTTTAATAATCTTGTATGCTGTGCTCATAGTAGTACTTGATATGCTTTTCATTTTACTTGCTTGGAATATTTTATATCCAACAAAACATGCTCCAAACTTTCAGCTCTACATCGGTAATAGTGTTGACCTTTAGTGCTCTTTTATCTGATTTAGCACTAGTCAATTTTTCCACTTCTGCCAAGGATGGGTGCTTGTGATCTTGTGGTTTATTAGTTTTAGGATAACTAGTAACCGCGTGAATAACATCCTTAGTTATTGGTTTTGGCCTTTTTAGCCATAAAGTCTTGTTGTGAACTCTGCTAAGAACAATCTTTATCCACTCTATTTTCAAGACCTTGGGGAAATGCAGTGCATTCGTGAGTCCCTTTACTTCCATATGTTTATGCTCTTCTTTGAGCTTTCCAGTGTCATCAAATAGTTCCCTGTAGGCATTATCTAGGTCTAGATATCCTATTTTCAAGATCTTGTAGTGAATATAAGACCTTACGTCCTCTACCAGTAAAACCCTAGGTGGGATTCTAGAGAATGCTCCAGAATTGTCAGGTTGTGATGTGATTTCTAGGTGTAGCTTGAACTTGGGTTCAACACACAAGCCTCTGCTGACAAGCTTGAATGGTTTCACCTTGTTTTCCTTAATCTTCTCAACTCTAGAAGTTGATGCCATTGTGTTGCAGAAATTTAGGGCTTTTCACAAATGAAACAGTGCACTCGATGAGTGTGATTACTTACAAAATCTTTGTGATTGCCTGTGAATGTGAATGCTTTTGAGTCAAATTGATTCTTATTGGGTCGCACTCCAAATTGCTTGAAATCGCTCTGCTCTACTCGAAAATCATTGGTACAAAAATGAGTTTACCCGTCGATCTTTTATAACCTTTTTGTACCCTAAGTTGTCATTAATGCTTACCAACTCGTCGGTATATAAAGATTGAGTTCATCGGTAGAGACATTCATAACATCTTCAGTGGTTGTGTGAAGCATCGAGGTTTCTAGCGGCTTTGGTCACTTCACCGATGATGGTCGGTAAAGTGGCGAAGACAACTTTTGTTGCCTCAAGGTTCACCGATGTTCGTCAATTTACACTTAGCTTGTGTAATGACCGATACATTCTAGTAGGTATAGCTAAATTTTTTGTGTGTGTTCACCGATGCAAATTGTGCCTAATAACCGATGGTTGCTTTTCAATAGTTTAGAAAATAACAATGTATTGCATCTTTATTCATGTTAATATTATAACATGAATTATGTGTAATGGAACCGATGTATAATGTAACTTGTCATAATGCATTTCCATATTTACTTGTGCAATCTAGTTGGATGTAGTGATGTCACCAGATACATTGGATGGGGTGTGACCATTTGCATTGCTTGTACCAGCACCTTTAGTATTTGTGGATTTTACCCACACTTGTTTCTCATTCTCTTGATGTCATCAATGGTATTTCCATTGGGATGAATACTTGTATCTATTAGTCGGTATTTGCAATATTTTATCACATGTCAAACCTTATGACAATGCAAACATGCCATACCTAGATTGGTCCAACCTCTTGACCTTTTAGCCAACTTTCTCATACCATTGGCAGCAATATGACCATACCTTCCACATGATGTATAGTTTACCCATGTGTTATAGTCCTAAACATATGAGTTACCTACTCTTGCTGGTTTGTGGCTATTATCAGTTTCTTTTGGTGTCCAGGCCTTGTTGTCCTTTTTCATCAATCTTCATGTGTATGCCCATTCATCTTGCAGGTAGGACAGTTCTTGTCCATGTAGGTTTTCCTCTTTGGATTTGTCACTTTGGATCTGTATTCAAATGTCTTGTGTCCTTTCTTTTGACATTTATAACAATTACCAATGAAAGTAGATTGTGTTTGAGAAATACCTTTCATTTTTCTTCTACAAATGTTTGAGATGTGGCCTGGTTTTCCATAGTGATTGCATGACAAATTCTTGGATCTTGGGGTTGTGAAAGCATTCCTTTGCTCTGGTTGATTAGAAGACTCACCATTTTTGTTGTACCCTAATCTTGTGTAGTTGTTGACTCTTCTATGTCCATCAAGAAAATCATCCATCCTATTGTTGCTTTCTTCTTCCTTTTTGATCAATTCATTGTGTTGAATCTGAACTTTGATTTCATGCTTCAATTTTTCATTCTCTTCTCTTAGCTCACCGATGATCTGTATTCTTGTAATGAGTTATGTGCTTAGTCTATTTTCTTCTTGACTCATAAGGATAATCTGGTTGGTAACCTCATGGTGATGCTCATTTAGTCTTTGACTATATGATTCTTTCTCTTGTAGCTTCTTTGTTATTTTCCTCCTATCATCAATGGCTAGTGTTCTTTCATTTTCAAATTTTCTTGCATCATTCATAACATCAATCATTTTCACCATTTGAGTTTCTTGACCAATTTGTAGCATCTTGATTTGATCTGTCAGATGTAGATTGACATCTTGTAGGCTTGTGATTTCTTCTACTGATGCGTCTGAAGCTTTGCTCGTTGATGATTCTGTTGTATCAAAGTAGTCTTGTATTTCTAATTCTTTGTAGTCTTTCTCATTCAGCCTAGTTGCCATAATTTTTCTTTCATCAAGAAGTTTTCATAATTGGATTCTAGCCTCTTTATACTGCACATAGTTTATCTGCATCTGTAACTGCTCATTCTCAATAGTCATGTCCAGTCTGTACCTTTCCATTGCTCTGATCTTTTCTCTTAAGTCTTTAAGCTTTTGAACAAAGAGACTTAGCTCTAATACCAATTATTAGAATTATATTGGAATGATGTACTGAAAGGGGAGGGGTGAATCAGTACCTCTAAAACTTTTCTTGGTTAGCCCATTAACCATTAATCATTAGTTTGTAAATTATCTTATCTAACTAATCATCTTTCTTTATGTATATGCAATCATATCATAAGTTCTTTTAATATGTAATCATAAAAGAAACATTCATGAAAATAGATAACACATGACACAAGATATGATATCGTAGAAAACTCCTGTTAGAAAGTAAAAACTATGGTGGGGATTGTTACCCACAAGACTTCACTATCTTGAGATAAGAAGGGACCAGTTAAGGCTTACAATTGGTCACTTCTAATGACCTACCCTGTTAGGAGTGTTACAGTGGAGACCTGTTAAGATCTACTTCGTTTGAAGCTTTAGCAACACTGTTAAGTGTGCACTCTGTTAAGAGATTTGTAAAGAATGGTTAAGTCCACCTTCTACAAAAGGATTTTAGATGTGATGCACTTGTTAGAATATAACTACATAATTCTTTGATCTAATGATGTATGCAATCTCTAATTGTTGATAACATATCCAATAAAGATTCCTATGTATGAGTAATCATCTTTCCATGATTGAATAATACCTTTATCTACTCATCAGTAGCCTGTGTGTGTTCTTGATAACTGATGTGATCTGTTTCTGAAATTTGCATGAATTCTGCCTTCTACTCCTTAGATGCTCTTCATGGATATTAACAATAATGAATTCATAATTCACAATTTATAAAAACATCTATTTATACTAGATTTTAGCTTAATTCTTGATTCACGCTTTCGCAAGTTAACTCTAGATCCAAGGTTTATAACTTGACCTTGATCTTTAGTTAGATATGTTTTAGATCCGTTAGGATGCTTTAAAACATTTACATAAAGGTTGCTTGACCCTCAAGTTATGATTTAAAACAAATTAAAATTCTATACACATAATTACAATGCTTTATCTAACGTGTAAAACTCCGATCCACCTTTTGCGGGTTCTCTAACTGACTGTCTGTTTTGACAGTTGGTTTTCTTTGTCGTCGGTGTTCCTTTCTTGAACTGCTCATCGGGTATTCTTGTTGTCTACTGGTAATGCTTGTAGTCCGCCGGTAATGCTTGTACCGATGATCTATGTCACTATTTTTCACTAAGTGTACTAATTGCAAAATTAATGTCATCAAAATATGAAAGCTTCTACTTATGTGAATACTAAAGAAGGCCCCACATAACATTCAAAGAAGCAACATCCAAATTTTGAAATTCCATTTAAGGTGTCACCCGAAACTTGACCCATTTTGCACCATTAACTGCAACAACCAAAAAAATTTATATAATTGATCCAATAATTCTGTACAAATGCCCCAATAACCATGTAACTTTTGCAAAATGTAAGGAAGCAAAGGTGTGCGGAAACGCTTCCTACGCTAATCTTGAGAGGACGATTATACAAATTTTAACTTAAAGAATTATAGCGATTCAAAGAAGCACATTTAAGAGTATAAATGAAATAACCATAAACACATAACACTGTGATTATCGTGGGGAAAATCCTTACGGGAGAAAAACCCCACACTCTAAAACCTGCATAATGTATTATCAAATCAAAGAAGATTACAATACACTTGCAATGCAAGTTCTTATAAGAGCATCACCTCAACTCAAGCTTAGAGAGACACCACTAGCATCCTTCTGGCACCCAGCCTTGCAAACAAAACTCCATAATACAAACTCCTCCCCAAGCCCTCCTTATATAGTGATTTTACAACCTGGAAACCACTTGTGGTTTTACAAAACCATGGCCTTAACCACCATGCCACATGTTGCCCATTTTTGACATTTACATTTCCAAGATGGAAAAACAACCAGGTTAAAATAGTAATCCCGTCCATAATTTTGTCCCCTAGTTTAGACCCTTATAAAAGTCACAAAATGAGTCATTAAGGCTCTAAAAATGGCCCACCTATATTCTACCATGGACAAGACTCATTTTTGACAACTCATACACCTTTTTCCAATGCATATACATGTGGAGAACTGTCACAAACAAATTCTGTAATTTTCCTGGAAAAAGCTTGCAAGGTTGAGACATATTTCTCAACACAAGAATGCCCCAATAATGCTACACTATCGGTACCAATAAACTTGCACAATTGATCTAAATCCTAACTTTTATTTTTAAAAATGATTTTCTAAGGGACTATTAATTTGTAAAATGTAGTACAAGACTATTGAAACACGCTCAACTACTAGTGGTCTTCCCCTAGTCAACCCAATTAATATCTAAGAATAATATGATAAATAAATTATTTCAATAATAAACAATTCACATAAAATCTTTATTATTACATGCCAGCATTAATAGGTCTGTTTTTCAGTCCTTTTGTTACCTTATTTATTAATAAGGAAACATAATATCTTTAATTTCTTAGATTTAATAGATTAAAACAATTAAATGTACACAAGTGAGTATATGATAAGATTTCTAGATTCTAAATCATTGCCCTATTTTATTTGTATCAAGCTTAAAAACGTGCAAGTCTGCTATTCCAACATATTCTTTCCAAGCTTTGGGTTCCCATAATAAATAATTATGTACAACATAATAATTTTAATTATACCTAGTTTTGACAAATTATGGTCTATTTTCCTCAATTAATTTAGAGGCATGGAAAGCTATGTGCATTGTAGCTTGTATTTAGTGATCAATATCTTGTAATGTACCACTACTATTTTGTAAGAAAACACATTTGTCAAATCATAGACACTGCTAGGACTAAGTGTTGGATTTGTTAGTCTCTGTCGTTAAGGCAGTAGACTAATGTTTTCATGTTGCATTTCTAAATTAATTCATTCTTAGAAAAGTCTGCAAAGTTGTTTTATCCTATGTTTGGAAGAAATCATTCTATTAAAGTTTTGCACATTAATTTCTATTTTATGGTTTGCCACTGTTAATTTTGTTGGTAGTTTTTTATTTATTTTTAATTGGAAAACCTGAGTCAAAAATAATATTGGAAATTTGTTGAACACTCCACGTACCTTGGCATCATTTGGCAGGTGGCATCCTTAAAACAACTCACTTATTTTGTGTCTGTTTCCATATTTTGCATGCATGCTTTCATTTGATCGGGTCCTTCTTATTGTTTATTTTTATATCCTGAGAATTTCAGAGAAGGGTTATTCAATATGTGAAGATCGTCTGCAAAAGAATATATGCAAAGATCTTTTTAGTTTCTGCAGAAATGACGGAAGATAGGCGGGAGAGTGAGTGTTGCAGATTAAGTTGGGGATTTTGCCCCCCATCACCTCCTCTATTGATCAACTTTGACGAGTTGCTGCCGATGGCTGTCGGAATTTAGTATTTCCATTCTCTTTTCCTCGTTGTTTTTAGAAATGTAGCCATGTTTTTTAAATAGAATTTGTATGATATTTGATGGAAAATTGACTCTTTGAAGGTTAGGGATCTCTATTTAATGGATACATCACATTTCAAATGAGATTTGAGCTAAATTTGTTTGCAATCGTCTATAACATAACATTCAGTGTGTATAAATTTACCAGTTTATGCATCAGTGGACGGGTTAATTTTATTGCATTTTATGTTAACAAAATAGTCAGGGGTATGGAATGTCAACGAAATAGTCAGTGTTATAATTGAAGGAGTGGAGAATGTTTGTAGTGCATTGCTTTCGATCACTAGAAGGCTCGGTATGTGGTTAACTATTTTTTAAAAGATAATAAACTATAGGAGTAAACAATAGAGGGGAAAGGTGTGATGAATTGCCTTGTCACTTCGTCTTAGGGTAATATTGGTAGCTGATAGGACCAGCTAGCTGTGGTCCACTGGAGGGGTGGAAAAATTTCTATGACGAGCCGAATTCAAGCCTTCCAATGCATGTTTCAAATGTTGTAACTATTGGATTACAATACCGCTGAGAGGGGGTGAATCAGTGGTATAAAAATTTCACAAGACTTTATATAATCTTTATAGCATAACAAATGTGACACTTTTAGAACCTTTTTGATCTACTTCAATATGGTCAGCTATAATGGATGTAAACTTAAAAAGGTAATGAATAATTATCCATAGAAATCAAGTTGAACTTTAAAGACTGAATGGCACATGATGAGAGACAAACACATCCAAGATAACAACAAGAACATAACTCAAGAGAAGAGATGTCCTAGGTGGAAGGGTAGAGAAGAGATGTCTTGAGTGGAAACCCTTCCACCTAAGGCATAAAACCACTCAAAAGGCCTCACTGGCTTAATTTAAAATACTTTTTACAAATTCCTAGCATGGTGTGACTTCAACTACACATTAACCTAGCATGGTGTGACTTCAACCATAACTTACAACATTCTAATAGAGACAAAGATAAGCACAATTTAATTATCCCAGCTATAACCTATTACTCGACATAGGGTTTCAAAACGAGGATAAACTTTGTACGTTGAACCCTAGAAAGTAAAGACTTAACATTAAGACATAATACAAATCCTAAACACAGGTTTTGAACAATGTTGTTATAGGTAACAAGAACAAAAATTTGCAAACACATTAAATCTTTACACACTTCTCAAAAAAGATATTCATACCGAAAGATAAGTCTCCCTTAACAAAACCCGACGTAAACAAAACATGTGCTTTATTTTTAAAACAAACATATTAAACAACATTTTTCAGTTTGAACTTAATAAAGAACGATAGAGAAACTCATTTCTTCCAACATTTTCAATTATAAATCAAAGACCAAAGGTAAAAGATTAGATACACCTGATTATTGCATTCCTATCACTCAAGACCCAAACCCATTTTACTGCCACCTCATCTCTTATTCACACAGTCAACAACCATTGTCAAATCTTTGCCATGACTAAGAAACCTTCAAACCCTAACTGAAATGCTCGTGTACTTGACATTCGAAGAAAAATATGCCATATAAAATAAGATCGAATTCCTTTTCTTTGACTTTTATGTCACAATCTTT
>MU228067.1:995058-1036094 GCA_018584345.1 Thuja plicata | reverse complement strand
ACTATTTAGTATTAGTCTTTGACTCTTTAAACTTTTAATGTTCAATGTTCATAACTTCATACTTATAACTTTCCATTGTTCTTGTTTTCAAAGCACTATGTTATGAATCTATGGCATTTCTTAAAAAATATTAAATTATATTTTTAAAAAAATTGCCGTCTCCAAGTACCCCCGTCTCCTATTTTTGAAAAATAGGTGTACCGGTACCAGTACCGGTACCGGAGACCTCAAAGTCTCCCCGTCTCCGGATAACCTTGCTTTTAACCTAATAGAGAATTCGCCTTTTCACTGGTCAAAATAATGGTGTCCACAAAATGCCAATTCTCACTAATAAGTCAATGTAGTATGAATATACTATCACGATCATGCACACCAGTGCATCATACTTAAATATGAAAAAAAATTATCATGATCTTAATGCATCATACTTCCATACTCACAATCTGAATATTAAAATATACTTGAAATGTCCTTCAATAATCTCGTAATCACGTCCTTATGTAACATTTATATCAAGTGCTCATTGAATGTAATATCCCTTTAATGTATTCACATCATTCATATCATGTTTAAATCACTGATCAAAATGGAAACTGATACTCAAGCCACATCAATCCATATGAAAAAAATCACCAGGTATGTGTTCATCAAGTATGATAAATGTATCAAGTGCCAAACAAGTAAAAGGTACAAAATCATATCATGTCATGTAACATTGAACAAGGGGTGTCAATTTCATCAAGACCATATATCAATTGCCCTATCATTCTCCTGGACTAAATGGTATGTCATGTAGTCAAGTGATATTCTGAACTGAAATGTTAGACTAAATGGTATGTCATGTAATCACGTGATATACTGAACTGAAATGTAAATACCAAAATGGCATCAAGTGAAAATGCCTTCGCATGGTTCAAACCAATATGGTCAAGCCAAAAATGATGCAAATCAAATGATCGTGCCACTATGACTGATTGAGGAATGTGATCAATACAACCAAGGTATCAAAGAAATCATGTCCATACTAGATAGTTAGTGTATTTGGCATCAAGGGCAGCATAAGGAGAGGAGCAACAAACTCCCCATTTGTCCTGGTGGCAAAACACTTACTCCTCTCCCCGTTTTTGCCTCAAGGGAAAGGGAGAAAAGGAAAGGTTGTATAGATTACATAAGAATCACAAACTTAAAAATGGTATACTTACATAGGTCATAATATGTCATAATACGACGACATCAAGGACAATAAAAGAAGTCACTATTTTTTATCAATGGAAAGTGTTGGTTAAAACAAAGTGACTGTCAATACCTCTGAGAATATTAAACTGTAATCAAAATGTACAAAGACACATGTGATGGTGTACATGAATAGCATTATAGCTGCATACTTCTAAGATCAAACATGAAGTGTTGAAGTACTAAGCATACTGACTAAAAGGAATCAAAATTCACGGACTGAGAGCTAATCAGAATTGCCTGAAGAAACTTCATAAAATAATTGAATCAACTGAGAAAATATATATGTGAGAATCAGTCTCAAAAAACTGAATCACATGAACAACAAGTGAATAGTCAACAAGTAATTATCATCGTTATAATACAGTATAGGGTCACCTATTATTTTCTTGACAAACTACTGATCGATTATTACTGATAAAGTACGACACCTGAGATATGTCTTGTAAGCATGTAATGCACAAATCAGAAAGTAAACAAACTATTCCAAATCATAGAATTATTAGAATAACCCGTCTTTATACCACTGATCAAAATGCCAATAAATTGTCCTTCATAATCTGTAGTTATATGTATTCTATTAATAAAACCACATGATCCACATCATCTAAGCAATACTGAAATCAATATCATCTGATCCAATCTCCGATCGAACAAATTAGTATTACTGTGATCCAACATGTGACATGAAAATATTGTGCAATAACCAATGAATTAATGACTTGGATAAACATGTCTATAGAGATTTGTTAATCTAAAAATTAGTAATGCAGATGGAAATGAAATAGACATTGAATTGCTATCAATATGAATCATATGTCAAAAACATCAAAGATATCACTGAAACACCAAGAATAATCATTGACACAAAATATGAATAAAGATATGCATCCTGAAATTTTTTGGATTTCACAATACTTCTGATAAATGGTATGATCTTCTCTTGATATAAAATTGAAAGAAAATTGAATGTACCAATATATCAGTCAACCAACAATTCTTCATGTTTGCTTTGTTCCAGAACAACTAGAAGACCATTATCCTTTATGTAGTTTGTTGTGTGATGAATATCGTTGCAATTTCCAATATATTGTGTTAAAATAAATCAGAATGAATACCAATGTGTTGCTTACTCATCTCTTCACTATAAACAAATCGTTCATCAAACAATAGTAAGGAAAACTGAGATAAATCAAGGTTGACCAAAAATTTTACTGATACTAAAACACCACTAATATTAACTAATACTGAAGTTCCATTTAATGTTGATCAAACAATTAACTCTACTCTTTTACAAACTAGATGATATTTGTGCACGAGATGCACAATGTGGACTTATAAATTCATTCTTCACACTCTTTTCTTTACCTTGGTCATGGTTCACTTATTTTAGATTCCATACCAATTTGTACTTATTTTTCTTCTCATATGATTCAATCTATAATTATTTTATGTGTGACCAAGGCTTTTGCAAAAGTAACATCTTATACCCTTATCTGTCAAGAACATATTTTCTCCAATAAAATCTGTTGATTTTCTAGAGACCTCTTTACAAACTTCATTCTTATGATCAAGATTATGACAATTGTAACTTATCTGATTTTTAGGAACAAAATAATTTCTTCTTGAGAAATCAGCTGACCTCTTTTGGAAAAATTTACATGTTGTAGTCTTATGACCATATTTATAACACATATAAAAATAACTCGAAATAGAGTAATTGTACCTTGCTATTTGATTATGTCAGATAGTTAAAGATTCAATCGACCTGTTTCCACTTCTTATTCTTTCTTTGTTAATGGATTTGGGTTTTCTTTCATTAGGAAGCTTGTGCCATGATTCCTTCTTGTCCTCAATCTTAGGAGCATTTTGATCTAATTTCTTCCTTGGATTTTCTCTGACCCTGAAACTTTTTCTTTTATCCATCTATGGATACAAAAATTGTTTCATGCTTAGACACTCTACACCCGTCTAGAGTTTTTTCCAATATGATAACCTAAACAGATAATGTCCCTAAAATGTTTTTTCTTACCTAGCATCTCATGCAGCTTGTTTTTGCTTTCATCAAACTTCTATTTATTTTCTCATAGTTTCCTATAATTTTCAAGATCTCTCCTCAAGGTAACAACTTCTTCCTCCAGTTTTTGACCCTCTATCTTTTTTATTTCTAAATCAAATTGCATAAAGTCAACTACTCTTTTTTCTCTTTCTATTTGTTTCTTTAGACTAACAATACATTTATTAGATTCTGTAAGATCTAAAAGAACCTTTTCTTTGGAATTCTTTTCTTGTTGTAATTGATCTACTAATCTCTTATTTACCTTTCTTAGTTGCTTGATTACATCTAAAGCCACACACAATTCACCTTTAAGATCAATTATTCCCTTAGGGCAACTAAAACTCTCTTTCAAATTTGGTCCATTCATATTGATTTTGAGTTTATCAAGCTCTATATCATACATATTCTTCTCTACAAAAAATTTATTATAAAAAAATAGTGAATCAACTAATGAGGAATTTTTGTGACAAATGATTTCACTAGACTTGACTCTATTTTTAATCATCTGACCTCCATTTCTGTGACACTTAGCCATAACAAGTTCTCCAAAACTAGGAAATCCCTACACTTGTGTTTAAGGGTTTGTCTCAGATACCCATTTTTGGAGTACAATACCACTAAGAGGGGGGGTGAATCAGTGGTATAAAAATTTCACAAGACTTTATATAATCTTTATAACATAACAAATGTGAGGAATTTTATAACCTTTTGGATCTACTTCAACATAGTCAACTATAATGGATTTTAACTTACAAAGGTGATGAATAAGTATCCATGCAAGTCAAATGAACTTTAAAGGTTGAATGGCACACAATGAGCATATGAGAAAAAAACAAATCAAAGATAATAAAAAGAGCATAACATAAGAGATGCCCTCAGTGGAAAACTTCCTTGGGAATAGAACCACTTGAAATACCTCACTGGCTTAAATTAAAATACTTTTTACAAATGCCTCACTAGTTGTGTTGTCTCACTAAAAAAAGATGCCTTAATGGATAACATATGTGTCTCACTTACATAAATGCCTCACTGGGCTTATCAACATCTTTCTATCTACTTACAATGCCTCACTCATGAAGAAACAAAAGTTTAAAAGGGTTGCCCTATTTCACTATATAACATTTCACTTTTCAAACTAACACATTCTATATCCTAAAGATTCATTAGATCTGGAATCTCTAAAATATAAAATATATCAGTTCATAAAACATATTTTTCATATTCCTGGCAAGACTTAATTAATGGAATCTAATTATCCTTTTTTCATACTCTCTCTGTACGAATAATGTCTTTTTAGGAAAAAAAAAATGTATAATGTCTTTTGTCCACTGAAAAAATAGGTAAAAAATTCCATTAAAAATTGAATAATAAAACTGTATCTAATATTGTAACTGGAATAACCAAACTACATCTGGTTTAACATACTATGCAACTTATCTTCAAGTAGTAAATTAAACTGAATAATTATTCTATCAAATGGTACCTGACTCAAGACTAGGATAACAAACCCTAGATAGACAACAATAATTAACAAATGAATGAAACATGACAAATATTTATAACCTGAGTAATCAGGGGTTTCAAACTTTTACTACACATTAACCTAACAAGGTGTGACTTCAACCATATCTCACAACATTCTAATAGAGACAAAGATAAGCACAATTTAATTATATCGGTTCTAAGTTAATATTCAACATAGGATTTTAAAATAAGGATAAACTTTCTACGTTGAACCCTAGACAGTAAAAACTTAACATTAAGACATAATAGAGACCCTAAACAAGGATTTAAACAATTTTCTTATGGGTAACAAGGAAAAACATTACAAACACATTAACTCTTTACATCCTTCTCAAAATAGAGATTCATACTGAAAGACAAGTCTCGCTTAACAAAACCTGACATTAAAAAAAAAAAAAAAAACATCTAACAGTCAACTATTTACACAGAAGAAAATCTCTAACATTATCCCCCTTTGACATTAATGACAACATATGATATGAAAAACACCATCAACCCAAAGTATCCTCCTTATTTTTACAATCTTCTCAATATCCTCATCAAAGGTTCCTCTTCACTGCGGCAGCTCCTCTAACTGTGTTTTTATTTTCATGACTTTATACTCCCCCAGAGTATATGCTCCCCCTTACTATATACTCCCCCTTTAACATCAATGGAAAAGGGTGCCAAATACCATTAACCACATGTACTACTCCAGAAGTAGAGTAGTCAACCATTCAACAGTCACCAAGGACTGATGCTCTTTCTGCAAATTCTAGTCAGACTTAGGAAAGGGAATTACTCCTAGCTTCTCCTTGAGATACTCAAAAGTATCTTTTGATAAAGACTTTGTAAAAATATCTGCTAACTGTTCTTTAAAGTGCTCACATAATCCAACTTTACTTCTTCATCTATAACTTTTTCTCTTAGAAAATGATATTTTATTTCAATGTGGTTTGTCTTTCCGTGCATCAGAGGGTTTTTTGACATATTTATAGTGCTAGTGTTATCAAAGTTAATAACAATAGGAAAATATATCTTAATTCCAAAGTCTTTTATCATCTATTTGATCCAAACAATTGTAGAACAATTCAATTTTGCTGCTACATATTCTGTCTCAGTTGTTGACTGAGAAATACAATTCTGCTTCTTGCTTGTCCAAGTGACCAATATGTCTCCAAGGAATACTGCTCCTCTTGAGGTACTCTTTATATCATCAACACAACCTGCCCAATCAGCATTTGTATACACATGAAGTTGTACATTCTCTGAGTTAGTATACCATAAACCATAGTCAATAGTTCCTTTTAAGTATCTGAATATTCTTTTTATTGCCATTAAGTGATTTTGTTTAGGTTCAGCTGCAAATCTTCCAACAATGCCAACTGCATTAGAAATATCAGGTCTAGATTGAGTGAGATATATGATTTTTCCAATCATATAATTGTATAGTGTTTTGTCAACTACTGTGGAATCATCATCTTTAGAAATATTGCATCATGTTATCATGGGGGTGCTTACTGGCTTCCAATCTTCCATCTTGAAAGTCTTTAATATCTCCTTCACATATTTAGACTAATTTATGAATATGACTTTGTCTGTTTGTTTTCAATTTAATCCCAAAAAGTATTTTATAGGTCCAATCATGCTCATTTCAAATTCACTCTGCATTTCTTTTGCAAATTCTGCACTAAGCTTGTCATTACCTCCAAAAATAATGTCATCAACAAAGATAGAAATAAGTAGTAAAACCTCAGGTGTCTCTCTGATGAATAGGTTGCAATCTGCTGCACCCTTTTTGAATCCAATCTTTGTTAAGTATTCATCAAGTCTCTCATACCATGCTCTTGGGGCTTGTCTAAGTCCATAGAGTGATCTCTTTAGTCTGCATACCATGTTTGGTTTGTCTGAAAGTTGGAATCCTTCAGGCTGCTCTATGTAGACTTCTTCCTTCAAGTCACCATTCAAGAAAGCTAACTTGACATCCATCTGATATACTTTGAAGTTCTTGAATGTTGCATAGGCTAAAAATAACTTTATAGCTTCCAGTCTTCTCACAGGGGCAAATGCATCAGAATAGTCAATTCCTTCTCTTTGCGCATATCCTTTACATACCAATCTTGCTTTATTTCTTATCACTGTCCCATCTTCATTCATTTTGTTTCTGAATATCCACTTAGTTCCAATCACATTCTTGTCACAAGGTCTAGGGACCAATTCCCATGTGTCATTCTTCATTATTTGATCTAATTCTTCTTGCATTGCACTTTGCCAATCTGAATCATTGCATGCATCTTCAACACTTATGGGTTCAATCTGTGGAAGTAAGCATACCTCTTCATCAACGGTTGAACCTTTTGTTCTGGATCTTGTCAAGACTTTACTGCTTTGATCTCCAATGATATCTTCTTTAGAGTGGTATTTAGATGTGTATTTTAAGATTTTAGGTGTTACACTCTCATCTGTAATCTATGATTCTTCTTGACTTGGTTCAGGGTTATTGCATGATACATCAATACAGTCAAACATTTCTTCAATAATTGTATCCTTATTGATAGGTCTAGGTTCATCTTCAATCATAGGTGCATTTTCATAATATCTCTCTTGAATCATGAACTTCTCATCAATATTCACATGTGCACTCTCAATAATTTTCTTCAACCTTAAATTGAAATATCTATGAGCTTTTCTCTTAGTAGAGTAACCAAGAAAAATACCTTCATCACTTCTAGCATCAAATTTTCCAACACCATCATCTCTCTTGATGTAGCACTTGCTCCCAAAGATTCTGAAGTATTTTACTGTAGGTACATTACCAACCCAAAGTTCATAAGGTGTTTTGTCTGCGCCTAGTCTTAGTTGAATTTTGTTGATAGTATAGACTGTTGTATTGACTGCATCTCTCCAATAGGTTTGTGCAACTTTCCCTTCAATCATGATAGTGCACATTGTGTCAAGTATTATCATGTTCCTCCTTTTTGCAATTCCATTTTGTTGAGGGGTTCTGGGTGCACTTAGTTGTCTTTTGATCCCATGTTCTTCGCAGTACTCAAGAAACTTATCAGAGGTGAGTTCTCCACCTCTATCAGATCTCAGACATTTTATCTTTAATCCAGATTCATTTTCAAATTTATCTTTGAATATTTTGAACTTCTCAAAAGCTTTAGATTTATCTTTTAAGAATGCAACCCACAGCATCCTGGAGAAATCATCAATAAACAAAATAAAATACCTTT
This sequence comes from Thuja plicata, assembly GCA_018584345.1. Lineage (NCBI taxonomy): Eukaryota > Viridiplantae > Streptophyta > Pinopsida > Cupressales > Cupressaceae > Thuja > Thuja plicata. The sequence goes on along the minus strand of MU228067.1, from coordinate 1,028,063 downwards.
CACCGTAGTACGATCTTGTTTGAGTAGGTCCACATAGGTCTGTATGTGTTAGATCTAGTTTGTTCTCTGCAGAGTTATGTTTGCTTCTGAATGAGGTCCTCACATGCTTTCCCATCACACATTCTCTACACATAGTATCAACTGGTCTTGCAATACTAGGAAGATATCCTTCTGCTTTTACATTACTTATCTTCACTATATTGTCAAAATTGATATGACAAAGTCTTTTGTGCCAAAGCCAATTGTGTTCCACTTTTGCAAAAAAACAACTTACTTTGGAGTTAAGCTGAAAAACATTACCTTTGGTCTTTGAGCCTGATGCAATCATGTCTCCTTCTTTTTTGTTAATAATGCATCTATTGTTTTTGAATTGCAACTGATATCCTTTATCTAACAATTATCCAACACTTAGTAAGTTATGATGCAAACCATCAACATAAAGAACATCATCTGTCTTGTTCTTTCAATCTAAGGTGATAGATCCTCTGCCTATGATAGGTTTGGGAGTGTTATCTCCAAATCTGACCATTCCACCTTTGTACTTGTCTAGATGTATAAATCTATCTTTGTCACATGTCATGTCATGTGAACACCTGATGTCTATGATCCAATCTGTTCTGATGTCTGCTTGTGAAACTAAGGCCAATTCTTGTGCTTTCTTTTCATCTTCAAATTCTATTGTTTCAATCATTTTTTCATTATCTTTAATTGCGACGAATCCAATTTCATCTTCTCCTAAATCATCACCAGTTACAACATCTTCAGCATGATAGCATTCCTTATTATATTTGGGTTTGTAATTTGATCTGTACTTCTTGAATTTTGTAGGAAGCTTGGATGCAAAGTGGCTAAGTTTGTTACATGAGAAAAATTTGAATGGTAGTTGTCCTTCATATTTTCCTTTACCTTTCCTTTCCTTCTTAGAAATCATGGCAATGATTTATTTTAGTTCTGTATCAACTTCTTCTTTCTCATTATTACTAGAGATGCTCAAGGGTTTCTTACCATGGACTGAGGCTTTGAAATTTGTTTCCATTTTAGGTTCTGTCTTCAATCTTGATATCTCAAATGCTGATATTTTGCTAATCAAGGTTTCTCTTTTGAAGTCTTTTGAGAAGTGCATGGCTTCATCCAAGATGTTTATCTTTCTTTCATAATATTTTATCAATGTTCTCATCAATTTGTCCATTATATCATCCTCTAAAATTTCTCCACCATTGTTCCTGATTCCTGAGACTGCTTCATTAATCCTCTGATTGTAAGCTCTGATGTTTTCTTCAAGTAGCATCTCTAAAGTGTTGTATATTTTCTTCCATGTCATTCTATGTGCATTCTTGGCTTGGATGTCTCCTTCAAACATGTCTTCAAGGTATTTCTGAATTGAATATGCTTTGTCTACCTTCTTGATCTCAGAAAATTCACTGTCAGATAGGGCACTAATTAGGGCTTCTTTGGCAATTGTATTTTCGGTGAATACTTCATTTTTCTTATTAGTAGAGTCTTCTTCTGCAAGGTTCTTCAAGGTGGGAACATCAATTGCATGAGTAGCAATCTCATAAATCTCAAAACCAACACACTGAAGATGTCTTATCATTTTGTTCTTCCAGTAAAGATAATTCTCTATATAAAACTTAGGACTCTCTTTCCTGAAGTACACCATTTGATCTACTTTAAGCTGTTAGGCTTTCTCTCCAAGGTACTTGGCTCTGATACCAATTGTTGGAATAGTCCCAAGGGATAACTGAGAGGGGGGGTGAATCACTTATCATCAAGTTAAATTATTTTCTCCAATTAATTACAGAATATCATAAGCACATACACATTTAAAATAACACAAAATAGAACACCATAATTTTTGTTATGGGGAAACCAAAGTAGGTAAAAACCTCGATGGGAATTAGCATCCACAAAGAGCTGTACTTGAGTATATTAATCCCTGTTAGAAGATCTTTGCAATCCTGTTAGGATTTTTTCTTTATAATGCAATAAGTATAGTGACCTAGTTAAGGGTCGGACCCTATTAGGAGTCTTTTAGAAATAACCCTGTTAGGGATGAGGACTCACTGTCCAAAAGCTCACTGCTAATATGATGAAGGCTACAACCTTCAGTAAAATAGATATACACTATATTTGATAATGAATTGTTTGAGTAGACCTGTTGTCTTGATCAGTTCCAATGAATTGTATATAATCTTTGCTTCTTCACATAGATCTTTATCTGATGAATGAAATGGATTTAGTGTCCCAAAACAATCAGCATTTTGTTCTATCCTTTTTCTGTGTCTTTTCTTCTCATTCACACTTGGTGATCTTCAAATGAACTACTATAAGTACCTTCTCCAAAATATATGATCTTTGTGAGCTTTAGGAATCCCTTCAATGCTTCTTTAGTCGGCCAAACCAAGCATGCAACATAATTAGAACCACACAACTCAAACTGAATAGATGTATCGCTTCACATAGTCGGCTCCACCAAAATTGCCCAAAAGTCATGCTTCAGATGAAACATGATTAGCACCTATGGTTAATTAACATAGAATCATAACTAAACAAGAATCTGAACATGCATATCCCTTAGATAGACTAAATGAATCATCAATGAAATTACTGTCGTCTTTCTAAAAATAGTCTTCTAAAACTATGTCTGGTAAACAGTGTAACATAACTCAATTGTTACTGAACATCTGAACCTACGTGTATGTACATGGTGTAGTAACTATGTCTGAAACATAAAAACAACCGTGCAAGGATTCCACATATCCTTACTAAAAAGTGAATACAGTTCATTGTTGTATACTATATATTGTCATCAATGACAAACATACAGTCAACTATTTGCACAGAAGCAAATATCCAACAAATTCAATATTGGAGACGCTGTACTGATGTGGAATGCCAAATTGGAAGACAAAGGGAAATATGGTAAATTTGATCCAATTTGGCTAGGGCCATATGTCATTCATGAAAAATAGGAAGAAAATTCTTATTTTATCAAGGAACTGACTGGATACATTTTGGAATTGCCTATTCATGGACAATTCCTCAAACACTACTTTCCCTAAAGTAGCCCTTTTTTTCCATGAAAAGTAGTTATGTGGTCTGTATATATTTTTTTTTGTTTCTCTATTTTTTGTGTCTTGTTTTTGTATTGGTTAGGTTTTTTGTTGTCATTTGGTTTTCTCTTCAAAAAGATTCTACATTCTCACCTCATTTCCTTTATAAATGAAATATATAAATGAATGTCCACAATAAGAGCTACTGGTGGTACTATTTTGAATAATAGCATTTTGTCTAGGCTTTCCCTATTTTATTTTATAAGCCATGGCTATCTTATAATTTTCTATTACTTTTTCACTTAAGTGGAGGGTTGTGTTGTCATTGGCGGGGCTTATTGTTTTATCCTTTTACAAAATTATCATGTTCAAAGTCTCACAATTTATTTTTTATGCCTATGTTTCATTCGAGGTGGGTCCTAAAAATTTGATTAGTTGGCTTGCCACATGTCCCTAGGCAATAAGTTATCTTTACAAGCTGGAATTATAATTATCATCCATTTGTCAGTTAAGTTATAAATGAATCAAACATTTTGTGCTATCACGTGATCACTATTTGCAACATGTTGTATGCATCACACGGTAGAAAAATGGTCACACCTATTCTCAGCCAATGGGTCTCAAAGGCAGTCAAGTGTGCATAAATAAAACATGGGCACTTCTAAATTAGTTGTCAATTACTAGCTAAGATCCACGGAGATGGATGATAGGTAGATTGTTAAAACTCAGTTTAGTTTAAGTGTATCTTTTACCACATGTGTTGATTTACAAGGATCTTTTAACCAAGTGGAAAAATGTTCTCAAAAGACAATAAACTATAAGAGGAAATGTGGGGTCATCGAAGTTAAAACACGATAAGATAACAATGATTTCTCTACTACGTGATCAAAAGATGTAGTTTTTTTATGCATTGCATGGTAGCACGATGACGACATGTAGAATTAAAGATAACACATTTTAAGGTTGGCCTTCAATGGAGTTTCTTTCGGCAGCTAGTAGGATGCCACATGGATTCAATAGTGATTGACTAAAACCTCACCATTCAGTATGCAATTTTAAAGATTGATCTACGGTCGAGAGTTAAATAAGGTTTCGTGTCTTCGGCTTATTTTCACAAATTAATGTGAGTTGATATGACTGTGAGTTATTTTGAAAATGTGTCAGTGTCTTCTGCTTAATTTATCATAGGCCTTTCAGCACATGAATTACAATCAAGAGATTAGGTGTTGAAAGGAGTTGCAAAATTTTTGAAATCATTTGTTGATCCTTGGAGGAACCAATTGTAGAGGGTGGCGTATTTTTAACCAATAAGTTGCTAAAACTCTTGTCTTGTGTTTGCCTCTCATGCATTTGGATTGTGTTGTGTAAAGGCTTTCTATTTGGACCTGTTGAATGTTAAGATTTTAGCGTGAAAGTTTTCAGAGATAAAAGCATATAGGAAACCAGAAAGTTGTTAATTCAAGATAATCATGGCGCCATTAAGAAAACATTCAGGGAAAAAAATATTATGCAGAGAGAAACCCTTATGATGCTTTCTTATATTTTTTTATGAATCCTTTAATGATTGGGGTGAAGATAAAAGGATTCCTAGGGGTAAAAAAGTTGTCTCTGTTGAGAGACCAAAGATTCAGGTTAAGGATTTATGTACAACCTAGTATGGCCAAATACACCATAGAAAAGTGATACTCTCAAGGATGGCCAGGTTCTAGAAAAAATACCTTCAATTGCATCAGGTCTAGCATATGATTTCACACAGTTATCAAGAAAAAACTTGGAAGAAGAATTAAGTATGAAAAATAGAAGTCAACATGATACATCCCCGCAAACTAGTGATTCCCACACTACCCATCCTCTGACTGATGAAGAAGTTGATGATGAATTCCCTAAGTCATTTGAACTAGATGTAAAAGGAAAAAGTAAAATGAAAGATGTTTCCACTACTCCCTCATCATCAAAGAATAGGAAGCATGTTCCAGTTATTAACATCTAGATGATTCTTCTGATAAATATTTGTCTTCTAGTTCCCCAGTTGCATCCCCAAAGTCCATATCTTTAGATTCTCAAGAAAAGATGGTTGCTGACCAATTAATTTAAATTCATGAACATGGGACTATAATTATTAGAGAAGAAGAGGTACAATCTAGTACGCCTACTTTACCACCCCCTTAGAATGGAATATCGGTGTTGATGAAGTGCATGTTGGTAAGTGGTTCATTCAGGAATGTTATGGAACACTTTAGGGTTTTCATTTATGGAAACACATCTGGTATGTATGGTTTCTTGGTGTTAAACATAGTTTTGGAGCTATATCTTGCAAAATGACTTAGTCTAGAAAGCAGAATTATAGATTATAGCAGTATAATTTTGGTCAGTGAAGACAGTATATGATGACTGAAGACGTGCAAGCTTAGGAGAAGCTATTTTTGGATGTATATGACATTAATTTAAGTTCTCTTATGTTTTTGTATTGATCATAGTAGGTTACAGTATGTTGAAGATATGTGAAGACAAAGTAACAGTGATACATGGCAGATGAAAGGTTGTGATGATTAAGGGAGTATCATGCGGAGTCCAAATATGCTATGTTGGATTCAAATTTAGGATTACCTATTTTTTGTTAGTGTATGATTTTTGATTTGGTATTTACCTTTTTTGTAAGTGTTAAGTCAATTTTGTGATGCATTGGAAGCCAAATGGACATATAATGATGTATATATAGGAAGAGATTTTTGTGAAGCAAAGTATGATGTGGTAGTATGGATGTGATGTATGGGATGAATGCATTGTGATGCCAGACTCAGACAGATGATGATTTGAACTATAACATGAACTACCTAAGAATAGCATATGCTTGTATTGTTCACTATTGAGAAACCATTGTAATAGAGTCATATTTATTATTGTATGAGAAGTGAGCTCAGTATACCTTTAACATTATTTTGTATTCCTCTAACATGGAAATGTGGTAATGTAATACTTATCTCCTAATAGGGCTAGGTCTCCTAATAGGGACATAATACTTTTAGTACATATTTGTGGGTACCATCCCCACCATGGTTTTCCCTTGGCCAAGGTTTCCTTGACAACAAATTCATGATGTTATGAGTTGTGTGCTTTATGTTTATGTTCTTTTCATTTCATCAATTATCTCGTTAAGCTATAATTTAATAAGTTCATGTTTAAAGTGTTTTAATATTGATTGACCCCCCTCTCATTATTACTTAATCCTAAAAATTGGTATCAGAGTTGTTGACCCTTGGAAAGAAAGTCTAATAGCTTAAGGGAGGTCAAAATGGATTCTGAAAGTTTGGAAGAAACTTTGGAGCAACACTTGAAGACCTTGATAAGGCTAAAGAAGAGAATTGTGACTTGCGATTGAAATTGAGAAGAGCTCAGGGTTTCATCAAGAAACTAAAAGAAAAAATTGAACTATCCAAGAGGCAGAGACAAGATCTTATGGATAAGATAAAAGAGGATTCAGACAACGATACTTTAGATCAGATAAAACAGCTTGAACAAGAGAAAGATACTTTGAAGCTTGATCATGAAATTACTTCCCTTCAGAAGGCTAATGAGATTAAAGAGGTAAAGGGTGATAGAAACCAAATTGAGGAAACCTTAAAAGATGCAAATATTCAAATGGGACAAATATAGACTAAACTTGATCACTAGAAGAACAAATATCTAGAATTAGAGAAATATAATTAGATCATAAAAGGAGAACTTGTTGAGGCAAAGGAATATATTGAAAACTTTTATTCAAGCAGCAATAAGATTGATGAGTAGAGAGATAGAAAAAAACCTAAAGGAGGCATGACTCAAGTTGGTTTCAATGAAGCTGAATGTTCAAAGACTCTGGAAGAAAAATCATAAGTGAAGACTGATGGAGAAATACTTACTCTTAAATAACCCAAAAATCAGATCAGACCTTTCAGAGGTAGATGTTTTGGATGCAACTAGATTGGACACATGAAGAGAGACTATAGAGGTAAAGCTCCTTAAAAACCCTTTTTTAGGATATTGTTTTAATTATAATGGATTTGGATACAAGAAGATAGAATGTAGGAAACATAATCAGTCAAGAATCAAAAAATATTACAATAGGGAAGGAACAACAGCTAAGATCACATGCTACAAGTGCAATAACTTTGGGCACATTGCAAAGTATTTTAAGTTGCAGGTTAATCAGAACATGCAAGCTCCTACATGCTACAAATATCACAATCTAGGACATGTTGTGAAGTTTTGCAGATATAATAGGCCTAAGAATAGAAGTGGTAACCTATTGATACAAAGAAGGGTACTAATGATGTTAAGTGTATTGCAGAAGAATTTAATAGTCACTTTAGAAAAGAAAAAGATGTAAACAGTGGTAAGGTATGGAAAGTAAAGGAATAAACTGAGGAAATGGTTCAGGGAGAGTCATTAGATGCTACTGATTATTTGTCTGATGCGAGCATTGCCACATCAAGCTAGATGGCCAAGCATGGCCTTAAGGGGAGCATTGGAAAGAAATATCAAAAATCTATCCAGCCCCTGATTATGAGAAGTAAGATCTTGCGAGCTTAGAGAGAGTATGTGGAGATATTATCGAGCTTATATCTATGATAGCATGGTTTTACAAATATATGTCTGGTGATTGCCAAATTTTTAATCAACTGGATTATATGTAGAGATGAGTTTATTGGGAACTATGTCATTTCTTTACACAATGAAGTAGAAGGTCAATCAAAATAACTTTTATGAACATCATTCAAATAAAAAATCCTAAGGGGAATAGGAATTTGAGCTAAGAGAAGCAAAGAAGCAATTCTATTGAGTGTTTGATCAAAGCATAAATTCATGGAATTGGAAGATAAAAGGTATTTAGGTCATTTGTGAAGCTTTGGTTATGGAAACTTTGTTGATTTTTGATGTCGTCGAAAGGCCTACGTATAAATTCAAGAAACATCCATACAAATCAACTGAAGATTATCCCGAAGGTGCATTTTCACAAACACCCTACGACGTTCTACATGTCAAAGACATTAGGGATTACATTCACTGTAAGAATGAGTCTCTAGGAGACTTTGAGATCTATAAAGAGATGAAAGACATGATTGGAGCAGATGGTAAGATGAAAGTTGAGCTCGCACATCTTCAGAACCTTAGTATAATGCGGATGACTAAAGTTTATGAATTCAAAAAATATGAATGGATTAAGATCATTTTGAGCAGAGTTCATGACCAATTCATTTGGCCTAGATTTCAGCAAGTGAAGATTTACAGTGACTTAATTCATTGTAAAACATGTTTGGATAACTCCGGTGTTATCACTGTCGCAGGGAAGAACACAAAGAAATAGGTGGAAAACCTAACATATTTGTGATGGGATAAGAGAGAGGTGATAGTTAATGACATATTTCAGCAAGATGTTAGATTGGTTTCAATGATTCAAGGTTATAAACTATACTAGAGTAGCTGACCTAACTCAGTATCAGCTGGAGTGATCATGATGGCATATAAGATGGTGAAAGGAAATGTTATGTATAACCTTTGCAAAGTACTTGCACATTATTTTTTGGATAATGTGAGGAAAATCAAGAAGGATAAGTTGGAGGCATTTAGGTTTGGGTCTCTATTAATACACAAGTATATTTATATTGTTCATAATTTTCTTGGTATGCACCCTAGAGCTTGGAAAGATGGTGAACCCACTATAATTCAGATCACACAGAGCTATAGAAGACAGAACATTATATGGATTGATGGTGAATTACCTAGGATGATAAAAATCTAGCAGACAAAGATGGAGTAAAGAATGAGGATCCTCGAGGCATTGGTAGAAAAATATAAGGATACAATATGTTTCATGGTTGAAACTGATTATGTTTTCTTTGAGGCAATACAACCTAGGATGAAGTGGTGTTATCCTCTGGGATATGAAGTTAGTTCTAAGGTATTGACCATGCTAGTAGAACATATTATATCCTCAAAACTTGACCCATCCAAAGAAATATGGGGTACCTATGAAGAGAATTTTGGAAAGATAAGTGAAGAAGAGACATGAGCTATAAGAAAGAGAAAAGTAGAAAATATGGTAGATGATCTAGTAGCCAAGGTTGGTATAACAAAGGAGGAGATGAAATAGTTAAGAAATAAGATGATAGAAAGAGGTTTTGGATTGGTGAGCACTGCTCCTATGCCCCTTCCACCTCTAGTAGTTGACAAGGTTATCAATACACCATCTACCATGATTGATGTACTAGAGACTACACGTACACCACTAAAGAGAGCATCTCAGGAAGTGAAACTGATGGAACTACCTAGAAGGAACACAAGATCAACCAAACAAGACTCCTTTTCTAAGAGACAATGGATAGAACTTGAAAAGAAGAAGGGAGAAGAGAAGAAATTTGAAGAGAATAAGGGAAAAGAGAAGAAAGTTGAAGAGAAGAGAACTGATGTGAAAAAACTCTAGAAGCCTGACATGAAAATATTGGAGAAGAGAATAGTTGAGCAAGGAAAGATTATCTCATTGATCATATACTATGAGAAGTATAATGCATCTAATAAAATTTTTATTGAAGACACAATAATAAACCATTTACTTGCTTTTAAGAAGAACTTGTTAGAAGTAGAAGTCAGTATACCTGAGGAACTTTATGAGAAATTAGAAATAAGAAAATAGTTAGCATAGATTGAAGATGAAACAATTAGAGCACATGCAGGTGAAGATTTGCTAAATTTTGTTTTAGTCAAAGAAATGGAAAAGATATTAAATTTTTTGAAACCTTTGTTGCGAACCAAGTCAAGATTGGTGAAGATAATAGGGAGAAAGTATGAAGAAGTTATTAAGGAAATACATAAGGAAGTTGGTAAGGTTGTGATGGGAACTACACCTGAGAAGTAATCACCTCCCAAAGATACTAAGCCTAAAATTCTAAAAGTTGATTCATCAAGAATAACTTATCTAAATCTTGATGCATTGAAGGATGAAGACACTAGCCATTTTTTTGGTACTCTGAAGCAACAAGATTTCTTTTTTTCTAATGTGCATGTGTCTTTGGACACTTCGTGGGATGTTAGTGATCCTTTTGAGAAGATTACTGACATTGATGGAGGAAGAATTGATCTAACAATGACAAAGAAACAAGAGAAGAATGTGTGCAAAGCTTAAATAGAGAAGGAAGCAGTAGATAAAGTTGAAGTGAAACAATAAAATCATGCATATGTTTCTTCATCTTTATTGTTGGCAAGTGGAGATAAAACTCTAAACATTGGTGTTGAGAGTATGGATGAGGATGAGTTGATGAAGCTACCCTTCATAACATTTGTAAATGTGAAGGAGATATCTAAGTAGAAAGGTGAGAAGAAATCAAGGGTAATGGAAAGAGCATTTGATACTTTCAACATAATCCTACCTATACCTCTTTCTTTCCAATCCAAGGACAATGCGGAGAATTTGAACAAAGTACTAGATGAATTTGATAGTCATTATGAGTCCTTAGGGAAGATCATTGAAGAAAAAATAGAGAATAAGCACCTTCCGAAGATGTTGGAGGAAGTATGCAATTCTATTTCTTGGGACTTAGGCATACTGATAAAAACCATATCTAAAGAAAAGAGTTGTGTGCCACATGGAAGAAAGTTATATAGTTACTATATAAATACTATCAGACACATTAAGAATATGGAGGATATAATAGAAAAGGACAAACAAACTATGGAAAAGTTGATGAATTTTTGTGAGTCCTCCTCACATACCATATTGGAGTTAGACAGAGAAGTGTCTAGGATTGGATAAATTGAGTGTTTTGGATACAGAGAAAAGGAGATTTGTGGGAAGCTTTGGTATGCAAAAGAGTTTAATTACTCCTAAGTTATCAATTCTTGAGATCCACATTTTAGACATGGAGAAAATAGAGAAGACCCTCTCTAGATTCATGTCTAACAAGATAAAGGCAGCATAGACATCCTCTTTTTCACTAAATGGAATGATTCATGTAAGTTAGATACTAGTGAAGACCGGGTTAGAGGAAGTGAAGATCTTGGAAAGTTCATCCCAGGATGTACTAAAGATTGTAAAAAAAATTTGGTAAGCAAATTTGATATTCTACATTTTTGTATACCCTTTCCATTTATGTCAAGGGGGTAGAAGAGAAGATATGAAAAATGTATAGAGAAGAAATAGTGCAGAATAAAATAGGTAGAGGAGATAAAGAATGACAATGTATATTCTTTTTGGTATTGACACTTAGTCATTTTTTGATAAGTGTTGCCATTAGTGCCAAAGGGAGAGATTGTTGGAAAGTGGTTCATTTAGGAATGTTATGGAGCACTTTAGTGTTTTCATTTAGGGAAAATAATCTAGTATGTATGGTCTCTTGGTGTTAAACATAGTTTTGGAGTTATAGTTTGCAAAATGACTAAGTCTAGAAAGCAGTACTACAGAGTATAACAATACAGTTTTGGTTAGTGAACAAAATATATGATGACTGAAGACATGTGATCTTAGGAGAATATATTTTGGGATGTATATGACCTTAAGTTAAAGTCTCTTATGTTTTGGTGTTGATCGCAGTAAGTTACATTATGTGGAATACATGTGAAGACAGAGTAACAATGATACATGAAAGACAAAAGGTTGCGATGATTAAGGGAGTATAATGCAAATTCCAAATGTGCTATATTGGATTCAGATTGAGGATTACATATGTTTTGTTAGTGTATGCTTGCAAACTTGGGATAATGATGTATATATAGGAATATATTTTGTGAAGCAGACTATGATGTGGTAGTATGGATGTGATGTATGAGATGAATGCATTGTGATGTCAGAATCAGATAGAATTTGATGCAAACCATAATAAGAACTACCTAAGCATATAAGATACTTGTATTGTTCACTATCAAGAAACCATTGAAACATAACCATATTTCTGATTGTATGAGCAGTGAGCTCAGTATACCTCTAACAAGGTTTTTTTATTCCTCTAACAAGGAAATGTGCTAATGTAATAATTAGCTCCTAACAGGGCAAAGTCTCCTAATAGGGGGGTTGAAGAAAGAAGATGAGTCCACTTGAGGAAGAACTTTCATACTTAGCCAAATTCGCAAAATCACACTCAATGAAACGGGTTCCCGCTTAGAATGAATGAGGTCTCGTTTAGCTTTGGGGTCCCGAGCCTAAAATTTTAGAAATTGGGTCCCGTTTCAAAATGGGATCCTGTTTCAAAAAAAAATGAGATCCCATTTCAAAATAGGGTCCCATTTTTTAAAAAAAAATGGGACACCATTTCAAAATAGGATCCCATTTTGAAAAAATATTATTTTTTAAAGAAAACCTTCCATCCATTCGTTTATACGTTATGAATTTTAAAAAAGGTAACTGGGGTAATGTTTACTAAATGAGGTCCCATTTCTAAAAATTTTGAATTTCAAGCCCACTTTTACTATTGGCTTTTGGTTTGGAAAGAGGATTGGGTAGCCGAACCATAGCCTTGGACCTGGTTTGACCTGCAACTTGAAGGCACTGCTAGTATCCATATAAAACAAGGAATTTAGACATATATCTGAAGACTTTGTTAGAGGAATATTTTGAAAAAATAAAAACCCATTATAGATTAGACTATGCAGATTCCAAATATACGATTTTTTTTTAAAAAATTTTAAAATTTCCATTTTTCATTAAATTTCTACTTAAACAGGTCAACAAACTAAAGATAAGAGGCTATTTTGTTATTTTAATAACTTTTTTATTTGAAAATTTCTCACAAAAAAATTTATATGACATCAAACTAGAGACATTTCTACACACTTTAAAAAAAAATTAAAAAATATATGTTTTGATCAAATTATGCTTGCCGTACACGAGAGATTTTAACAACAATAATTATGCCTATTAAAAAATTAATTAAAAAAAAATTATTTCACAAAAAAATACAAAAAAATATTATCATCAATCTTAACTATGTTACATACAATTTCTTAAAAGGATTGAGAGAAATAGTTTCATTTAGGTCAAATTTTTCTTGTCGTACATGAGCATAGTGTGGTCCTGAAATAGTGACTTTTAAAATGTGGGTTTTAGTAATGCCTATTGAAAATTAAATTTTATCATCTAAGTATTACAATAAATTACATATTTGGAAAGAAGACTTTGAGTAATACAACCTCTATTAGTGAATGTTTTTAAGATTCAATCTCTAAGTGCTTCAAATATTCATTTCAAACAGGATGAATTTGAAAAAATAGGAAAAATAGTTCCACTTTTTGGCCAAAAAGTGGACTCAACTTCTTGCTAGCACCTAGGGAGATAATAATTGTAGTATAAATTTGTGGGTATCATCCCCACCAGAGTTATTCCTTGGCTAGGGTTTCCTTAACAAAAAATTTATGGTCTTATGAGTTGTGTGTTTTATATTTATGTTCTTTTCATTTCAACAATTACTTGGTTAAGTTGGAAATTACTAAGTTCATGTTTAAAGTGTTGTAATTCTAATTCATCCCCCTCTTAGTATTACTTAATCCTAAAAATGTAGGGGCGAGTGGTAGATAAAGTAAGTAGAGTTTCTTGTGATAAGTATTTAGCAAACGATTCTTTTGTAAAAGAGGGATGTTTTATACAATTTGTTTTGAGTACCAAGTTGGAGGAATTCAAAAAAAGAGTTGAGGAGCAACAAGTTGTAGAGTCAAAAAAAGACAAAGGCATAATTGAAGATGAGGTGAAGAATACAATTAACCATAAAATCCAAGTAATCACTCTTGAAAAAGGAAGAAAGATGATTGAAGAAGCAAGGGTTTTGATATTGCCAGAGTGGGATACTATTGATTCTTTTGCTTTTCATGCCATTAGAAAGGAAAATGCCCTTGTCTAGACCAATCTCAGGATGAGGCCATGAAAACATCATAAGGAGTAGTCTTTAGTAAGGACCATGCTGCTTTAGCTATCTGGTCCTTAACTCAAGGAAAAGAAAGGAGTAAGGATAGTAATTTTACTGGTAGTCTCAAAGTACTTATAATAAAGATAGTAACATATATTGTTGGTACAAAAGCTGGTGAAATCAATCTTAGTGCTTCAGAATGCAATAAAGCAGTGGTAGAAAGGGAACAAGAAGAGAGGGAAAGCTATAGAGTTTGTTATGAGGCACTATCAAATGGTTACAAGATCCAAGAAAAGAAGTTGATGAAATATGAGCAGGGCTCTCAGCCAAGTGGATCATCTAAAGCATTTTTGCAGCCTCCTACTTCTTCCCATCTACCTTTAGTTTCCAATAATATCCCAATTTCCCCTATGGTAGACTATACATCCTCTCCTGAAACATCAACACATGATCAAACTACATGCTCTACTAAACCTTCAAGTGCTTAGTTGATGGAAAGAGTATAGAAACTGGAGGGAGAGTTGGATAAAAAAGGGAAACTCCAAAAATAGAATACAAGATTTAGTCAATACAGTGTTGACACACATCAGTAAGAAAATAGTTAGGAGAATTAAAAATGTGCATCACTTGTACTCCATTCTCAGTGAGGCTTTGGAGGTTTTCACAAAAGATAGAGGTATCTTGGAACCAATCTTTAATAAATGGGTAAAAAGAGACCAAAAATTGAGGGATATATGCCTGGGATCTCAGTATGATAGCAATGCTACCCCTTTGATTAAACCTTCTTATGAGTTGGTGATATCCATGCAGGAGTTCCATATGTTTTCTGATACTATAGAGAGGAAAATAAATATTTTTTTTAGGGGATTCAAATATTTGGGAAAATATATGTTGCTAGATATAATTCATAATCTGGGTAATATTAAGAAGCTATATGATTGGTTGGACCTGAGTGAAATGATTTTGAAGGCCAAAGTTGACATTATTTGTGAAAATGGTGACAATGATATTCTAACTACAGGTGTGGACAATGTTCTAACCTGTCATTCCTTTTTAGATTAATTTGAAATTGAAATACACCCAATGGTGGTTAAATACTTGTCTTACAAGAAAATTGCTAATGAGGCAATTAATTTCAAATGACCTTCAGATTTGGAAAATGATAGGTGGCAACAACAGTACTTGGCAGGTATTTGAAAAGTGATTATTTCTGCCATAATTACAAGTGAAGAAGATTAAAGGGATATTTTCTCATAAAGACAGATGAATCATTTTAATTTTAGAGGATCTTTTTCTTTGGCACAAAGTTCTCAAGTTTTGTAACAATTTTTGTCCTGCAGTAGTGATGTGTCATTCCACGAGCCTAAAGCTTGTTGCTCCCTTGTATTCTATAAAAGGGAAAATCAAGGTGGGAATGAGGGATCACTAGGAGTCATAAGTTTTAGCTTTTTGGTCTTAGAGGTCGAGTCTAATAGAATTGAAGTTTGAAAATGTAAAGATCTTGATATAGACAATGAAAATTGCTATGTCATTGCCAAAGTTTTGAGATGTACTGTGAATCTTTATTATAATAATAATTGAATAGAGAATAAATAGTTTTACTCAAATATCTCTCCTTCTGTTGATTTGTATTAATTTTGAATGATTTGATTCAAGCATTATCTCATTTTCTGCACTGTTGAAGGTGTATGTGAATATTTTGTTACTTTGATTCAAGTAATAAAATAATTGTTCAAAATAATTTACAGATTCATATAGTTTAGTAGAAGGATATCGTAAGAAGTAATTTGTAGGAAATTTATCAATAGGAATTGTTACAAAGTGATAATTTCCCAGATTAAGATTTTCATAAATTTGTTCATAAGTGTATGTTGAGTTTTTTCCAATGGATTAAGGCACTTATCTTGGTTTGAGCAGGTCTTGTTATTTGTGTTTAAGATCAACTATCAGAGTTAAAATTGAAAATATCTTTTATCTTTTATATTGGTTCAAATTGTTATAATTTACTCAATACTCCATATTAATCAGTGGTCTTAGTACAGATTGGGATAATTTGTATCTCATTCTCTAGTATATGTTGATCATTAAGGAGACTGTTCATTTTTTTCTCAAAGATAGTCATATTAGTAAATATGTTGTACATGAGCATTTGAAGGTACACCTACCTAGGTCTTACAGAGAATTAAGTGTAGAAGGATATTAGTGTTGGTCCCACTGAGAGGGGGTTCAATCAGGAAAATCAAAATTAAACTCTTAAAACTAAACTCACTGATTGAGTCCATAAGTACTGAATACGATAAATAACCAATCCACCAAATAATATAAGCTGCAACCAATCATTCAAACTTAGCAACATCAGATTAACTAATTCAAACATGATATAACTCTTAGACACAGGATTTAAAAAGGAAACCCAATTTAGGAAAAACCTTTGTGGGAATTATAACCCACAATAAAAAATTCCACCCTTCTGAAGTACACTTGGTAAGAACTTATCCTGTTAAAGATTACAAACACATTGGCTAAATGTGACCCTCTTAGGGGATTTACCTCAGATCTATTAAGATCTTCACCCTATTAGGAGTGGCCTTGTTAGAGGTCTTAAAACACTCTTTTGGAATGTCAGATAAGTCTAGGTTTTATATATCAGACGGTTAAATCCACTTGATTAAGAGATTTCTTTGTTACAAATATTACTTGAATCAGATCCTTTATGCTCAATTGAATACTGGCATCACATACTCCATTGATCTCTTCCTTAGTCTATAGATTCTTTGATTTGTCTTTCTCTATTTTTCTCAGTAAATGTTGTTCTTCAACTTCTTTCCTTCTTTTCTTAATTCACTAGTAGTCTACACTCTGTTTAATTCTCATTCCTTATATAGACATACTTTTTCCTCTTAATGTCCTTAATTTTATTTTCCTTCCTTTGTGCTCAATCGTTTGATCATCTTCTTCAATTTCTCAACTCGGTAAACCAAATGACTTTTACCTTGGAACTTGTAACTTTTCTTGGAACTTTCACATTTATGTTTAACCGCTTGATCTTTGCCTTAGATATTTATATTTAATTTTCCTATTCATAGATCTTGTAAAAAATTTCATTTAATTCATTTCCTTATCCAGATCATCATTTCTTTTCATTAAATCATCATTTAATATCATATGCTGTACTCGGTAAAACTTTCTTTGCAACTCAGTAACTGACTTCATCATTGATTGGTTTCTAAATTGCTCCTGGTGCTCGGTGCTCGGTAACTATAACTAACTCACATAACATTCTATCAACTGACTCATTCTTTCTCGGTAGAGTATCTCTTTCTGTCATAACTTAATTCATTGCATTTCCTGACTTGATCGATCAAATGTACCGATTTGATAACATCAAATATATAGTAGAAAATCACCCATTTAACTTCTCCTCTTAAGATATGGTAACACAATAAAAATCAACTAATCAATTGCTTGACATAAATGACAAAACAACAACTGATCTAACCATTTCTACAATCATGAAACTTGATATCACTTGGTCTTCATCATCTCAATCAGAAATTCATCAGTTAATCAACACTTAGATCCTTGTTAGTTGGTCCAGAATCTAATTGTGTTTCAACAATTGAAAGATAGCCTTTTCATAGAATCATTTATTAGAATATATGGTTTACTCCTTTATAGAACCAACAAAATGATGAGTCTACTGGGGAGGATTGAATAGACCAGCGTGAATATCTATTGAGAAATGATAGAAGAGTTATCTTTTTGTATCATGGTTATTGTTTGAAGTCTTTTTTATGGCTCTCCATTTACAAATATTCCATTTCTAAGAAATAAGAAAATTCTCAGAATTTATTGTTAAAGTGATAGGTCTTATATGTGTGATCATTTTCTGGATATATTTTCCCAGATTCCAAAATTTGGGTGGAGGCTCAAAGTATTTACACCAGTGCATGTTATTGTAATTATTAATACAGATCTAGATAATAATAAGAAAAATAATACTAGATATTTCACAAAGCAACATCCAGAGACCCCTTTGGAAAATGAACTTCCAAGAGGAGGAAGGAGGAATAGAGTGAGGAAGGATGGACAATCGAACAGTGCTCCATCGTCATGGAAGCCAAAGAAGGTAGAATTAAATGAGTCACTCTATCATGTGCCAAAATATGGTGAAACTCATTACAAAAATTCAGAGGAAAGTAGTGTTGATCACTTTGATGGGTTATTTGATTCACCTGTTCAAATAGAGCCTCTATTACAAAATAAGGGAGTGACTCAAGTCACTTATGCTAAAATAATAGAGCTTGAGGATCACGATATTCCAGTGGATATTCTTATGGAAGGATAGACACTAAAATTGATAGAGACTTGATAAATTTATATGATTCTTCCCACTTAGACATTGCTCCCCTGAATCTAGATGAATTGTTTCGAGACATTTCCAAATTGATAAGGCAATAACATGAAAAAATATTAATTGCCAAGAGAAGAGAAAAGAAGAGGGAAGAAGAGATTAGAGTGGCAATTGAAAAAAGGGAGAGGTTACTTAAAAGGGTGTCTTGTCTCACAACAAAGAACTAGGAGCCCAGCCAAAGTTTAAACGGTTTAGACAAAGATCTATTTGGAGATATTGAAGCTTTGAGAAGATATTGTTAAGAGAAGGAAAAAGTGTTAATTAAAGATGATTTCATGAAAGAGCCTGTCCTAAGACAATTGTATGATTACAAGAACGATGGTGTTAGCAAGGCACAACCTGATGTACAAAATACAACAACTTCTAAGACACGTAAGCCTAGTCTTGATATAGTTAAAAGTATAGTTATTGGGTTGCATATTAAATAACTAGAAGATGTATTCTAGGGTCTTTCTCAGATCCACAAAAAATTGGAGAAAACTAGAACAGAGAAACAAATTCTAGGTAAACAACTTGAGAAATTTGAACTGGAAGCAGTTGTTGCAGAGATGAAAAGAAAGATTGCATTCCTCAAGAGTAGTGTGTTGATAAATCCCTCAAATACTTCTAGTGCATATGGATCTCAAGGTACCCTAATCCTACTTCTAATATTCAGAAAAATGTTGGTAATATAGCTCAGACAAACACTGCTAGTATGAACGTCATTAATCCAACTAGTAACCCATCTGCTACCCAAGGACCCTGTAGGCAACAATTTGGGGAAATTACTGGGGCAAGTTTCCAAAGAAGATCCATCCAACTAGACAAATATAGGCAATTATTCTTTGATGGAATTCCTAGGCAGTCTCATACAATTCTAAATGAATTGAGAGACAAGATTCTGAAATTTTGTGGGAATAATGTTGTGACTTGTGATGAGCACCTGAAATCTTTCCTAGACACTATAAATAACTATAAAATAGAGCATGAAGATATTTTCATGAAATTTTTTATGCACTTTTTAATTATGATGTAAGAGATTGGTACAAAGCCTTATCAGCTACCAGTATCTCCTCTTTGGAAGAATTTGAAAGAGGATTAAAAGAGCAATATGGATATCAGACTATTAAGAATTTTGTATTGAATGAATTTAATAGCGTGAAAAATAAAATTAATGAATCCACTATTGATTTCAATGTGAGATTTCAAAAGGCTATGCATAAGTTGTTTCAAGTATTCAAAATGGGTGAAGATGTATGCTTGGTTACTTATTTCAATGCTTTTGATGCTAAAAAAACATATATACTGAGGGATAAAGATCCTCATACCCCGTGAGATACTTTAAAAATAGCAGTAAATATTGAAAATAATAGAAGAGCTTCTGGGAAGCTTCAAAGAAGAGAAGACCCAAAGTTATTCAATACAAGGGGTCAAAAGAGAGACACAGATAAAACTAATGTGTCTAAAAATAAATATGAGGGCAAAATTGACATGTTCCTTAATGCATTGAAGGAATTAAAGATGAGGAATATGAAGACTGAAAGGGGTGAGGGACAAGGGAAGCATTATTTCAATTACAATTATAATAGATAAAACATATTGTAAAATATCTCTTACAACACATAATGGAAAGATGGCAAACCTATTCAGCCATCTCAATACAACAAATTAGACAAAGAAACATCTGATCCATTCAAGAAAAATATTGTGAATATGAATGAAATCGTCCCTTAGTGTGTAGCATGTTAGTCGCCACATTCTCCTCAATATTGTGTTGTGGCACATATTTCAAGGGAGCAGTGTGAAGTGGACAACCAAGAGACAAATTCCTTGGAAGATGAAAATGATTGTTTTGTGGTCAATGCTTATTCAGATGCATTGGATTATGATTGTGATAATTCCCAAGCTTATGGTATTAATACTCAAAGGTCACATGTAGACTGGTATCAACAAAAAATTATCTCTAATGATACCCTTGATGGTGATAACAACTGCAATACTGAATAGAGTGAAGACTCAGTGTCACTTAGAAGACCTACATCTGAAGAAATAACCAAAATAATAGAAACTATGGTTTCACAAGTTAGGAGTGGCTATAATCTGAGAAACAAAATAGTGGAAGAAGGAGAAATAAATTAGGCTAGAATGTTCATCAAGAAGAGCATAAAGATAGATGAAGAGAAGAAAGTTGATAAAATAAAACACACTCTAAAGATAAATAAGTAAAAGGGAAAGTATGGGCCAAGAGAAAAGAAAACACAAAGCCCGCCAAAAAAATTCCAGTTGCAAAAAAGGTAACTAAAGAAGATGATCAAACTATCAATCCTATTGGTTGTATTTCCATTTTTTAAAGTTGCTTTTAAAAATTTCTTGTTCCCAGTCAGATTCTTGCATAAATGTCAAAATCATGTCCAATGCTATAAAAATTTCCATGTAAATGATGGTCTCCAAGTGATAAAATTCAAAGAAGTGTGTAAAACCCTAGGTCCTAGGTCATTTTTAATTTATATTCAATAGAAAACCCTAGTTCTTCATAATACACTTCTATTTTTTAGTTACTTTTTCAAAAGTTATGGATCACTTAAGTCATATATCTTTTCCATGTTTTAATATTAAGTCGCAATGTCTCTTTAAGTTTTAAGAATATTCCATTTTACTTCAAGACTTAATTAAATGCTTTGGTCGCATTACCTCACATAGAAAAGAATATATTTTCAATAATAAGGAGACTTAACGCTGGCCATTGATTCAGATTGAGATCATGTGGTTCGCACAAAGTCTCATTTGAAATCCCAGAGTTTAAGAATCCTTTGGCGACTTCCAGTTTCTTCAGTTGCGCAGTCTCGAAAGCAAATCAGAATTAAAGATGAGTTAAAGTTTTCATGGAGTTGCGTGATCACAGAAAGAAATAAGAGTTAAGTCAAATCTTATAAGATTCAGCGGTAGTCATTGATTTTCAAGATGATCTAGTAGTGGGTGTGAAGTCTAGAAATAAACTCTTCAATTAAGAAATCTTTAAGTGACTTCAAGTTTCTTTAGTCGCTGTGTCTCACAAGTATACCAAGGTTAAGACATGAGTTAAATTCTATGCAGTCACGAGATTTCCATAGGAAACAAGGGTTTATTTAAATGATATGAGATTTATTGACTACCGTCCCATTCAAGTTTGATCCTGTGGCTAGCGCTTAGTCGTGAGATAAAAGTTTATATGAATAAAATTTTAAGAGATCTAGCGACTATCGTCAAATTAGAAGAGGAGCTAAAGCTCGACGTTCAATCTCGAAGTAAACCTTGAGTCAGATAATTTATTTAGAGACAATGAGATTCAAGTATTCATGAAGTCTCTATAAGGACTATGGTTAATAAAGGTTAAGTAAATCCCATTTGAAGTTACAACGAGAAGATCTAAACCATAGAAGAGAAATATCTAATGGATAGCATTAAGTCACTAAGAGAAGTAAAAAATTTAGAGAAAGTTCAGCAATTTAGCGGTAGTGATCCATATGCTGACACATGTCTAAGTTATTCAGAGATTTGTGGTCTACGTAAAGTCTCAATGAAAACCCAAGGTTGAGAAATTGATCCTGCAACATATAGATAGCTTTAGTCACGAAGTCTCAGGATGAACTGCAGTTAAAGATAAATCTAAGGAGATTTCATATGAGATGTTGGATTAAGAGCTAATCTAAGGGTTGTCATGAAGTCTCTGATCAAATGCAGAAAGTACAAGATGGATGTGAGATTTCATGCAAACCATCCGATTGAAAGAAGATCCAACGATGGTTTTGTAATCTCTAATGGAACTCAAGGTTAGTGAAATCTTTCAGCGACTTTGAAATTTTCATAGTCGTGAAGTCTCCAAAGAAACTAAAGGTTAAACAAGAGTTATTTTAAGCCTTAATCGTAGAGTCTCAAAAACAAACATAAGTTAAGTGAATTCATTTTGTGACTAATAGATAATCATTGATCAAATTTTTGATTGAATAGTGAGCATTAAATCTCATAAGAGAACCAGAGTTAAAGCAAACTCCCAGTGACAAGGAGATCATATAGTCGCATAGTCACTGAAGGAAACTAGAGTATAAGAAAGGTAAAGTATAAGGTTTTCTCCCTTGCCATGTTGTACAGTCATCAACCAATCAAAACATAAGGATTATGACAACATGTTTTAAGATTTGCTAAGTTTTAATCAAATAGCCAATCATATCAGATCGTGAGCCTCTATTGAATATAATAAGGTTTTAAATGAAAAAGAACTCATTTAAAATTGTTCACTTGTCAGTTTCAAATGCCATGATTAGGAGGAGAAATTGATATCACAACACATAGAAGTAATGACAGAAGTGACTAAATTACAAATTCATTATTTCAAAATAAGATTTGTGCATTGATTTCTTTGAATAAATAGGCATTACCGTTGTTCATTCTAGTTTACCAGAGTTTTAGTTTTCAGAGCTAAGAATTGCATAAAGTGATTAGTGCTTTCAAGAGAACAGAGTTATCCAGATTTGTTGAGTGAGGAAAGAGATTTGATCAATATTCTTCCAGTTCAGTGCAGAAAAGATGAGTAGAGAAGTGATCATTTCTTCAACCAATGGGAAAAGAGAAGATTCTAATGATGATCTGAAGGGAAAGAGAAACTAATCAAAGGAATTTTTGACTCTTCTTCTAGGATCAAATCAAGGAAGGAAGGTAAATGAAGAATACTTTGGAGATAATATGGCTTATGTTAGAGATGCTAAGACTCCTGAGTGTTCAGGATATCACTTATTTAACTATTTATGTAAGATTAGTGATGGTCTTGTTCCTGTTTCAAACCCTTAGACGTCGGGGTTAGCAAAATTAATAGTTCCAGATGTGTTTGTAGATGTAGATTTATTATTGGAACTGGCTAGTAGGTATGATACAATTTTAAAGACCATAAAAAAGATAGTAACTCTAGATATGCCATCATTTATGAAAGCATTCAATATATATAACCCCTATACAAAAATGATAAACCTGAAAGCCTTAGCGGCTAGGTATACTAGGGAGGCTTGTGTTGTAGCCAAAATAAATCAAGCCCATGTGCCAAAAGGAACCAGAAACTACATAGAACCTATTCCTAATGAACATGCACCATATTTTTACAAGGACTTGGCCTTTTACATGAATTACATTTCCTATGGCCTATGTAGAGTTCTAGGGGTTGATAGTGGAAGAGAAATAATATCCTCTGATATGCTAATGATATTTCTGGACTTGCAAAGTCCCTATGTCAGCACAGATTATGATTACATCCAGTATGTAATTGACAAGATGCATCAAGAGTTTGTAGATATTCAAAAGAAGGAAGGAAGCCCTAAATTCCTATAGTATTCCTTACTGATGCATTTTATTTTATTCTATAAATTCAATATCATTGACCAACCCAATTTGAGACCTAAAAGATTCTATCATTGTCAGTCTAACCCTATGCAACTCTTGTTGAGGGTGTGGAATTATACATCCAGGGAGAATGAGTTATGTGCTTTCCAGAACTAGATGGTATATCCATTATTAAGCAGCTTAGGAGTCAATATGACTAGGCTACCAATCAAGGTACTACAACTCCTAAGGCCCTTCAACTTCTATTACCACAATAATTTCACTCTGATTAGCATTTATGGTTGCTCCAAACCACCACACATTTTACCATATAGAGTACCACCAAGGATTTTTGTCATGGAGTTCATATGGCAGCTTATGCTTGCTGATAAGGAGCATTTGTCTACACATAGAAAAGGAACATTCACACCTCAAAAATTCATTGTTTCTGATTTTACAATTGGTAAGAGAGCCTATGATTTAGTAAGTAGATGGTTAAGATACTTCAGGATGAATGTAGCATTATACAAGTATGTGGATACAAAGGGATTTATATCTAGTGCAAAAAGGCTCCTGACACCCACTATTTCTAATACTAAGGTGCATGAGCAGTGTGAAGAGGAAGATCTCATCAAGAACATCCTAGAAGAGGATGAAATTACAAGTAGGAAAACAAAGTTCCAAGAGTTGATGGATTTAGAGAAGAAACTTAAGAAGAAAGGGATCCCATTTGGGGGTTATTTCCCTGGTATTCTTTATCTACAAATATTGGATAAGATGATTGAATCCTATAGAACACTGTGTAGTTAGCTAGAAGAAAAAATACAGGATAAGGATATAGGTCCTAATAAACATTCATACTCAGAGTACATTAATAGTAGTTACTCAGTACATAGCCCCCCACCAATGGATCAGCCACCTCAAACTAAGAAAACATAATTGACCTAACTCAAGATCAAGAGGTTGAGGTAGTTGTTGAACCTCCCAAGAAGAAGCAAAAGGTGGAAATAGGGGAGCCTTTTGATGTCAAGACATGGAAGAAGAAAAAGGATAAAGTGAGTGCATTATTCACTAGAACCAGAGCCTATGATCATCAATTGAGGAAATTCATAAGAGAAGGAAAGAAGAAAAGAGAGGAAACAAAAGAGAATGTTGAAATGCCTCTCTTGTTATGTCAAGATGAAAGGGATCTATAGCAAGAATAATTCTTCAAAGATAATGAGTTCATAAAAAACTAAAGAATTCAAGGATTTTCTTATTTGGAATAAATAATAGCAATTAGGGTCACAACTGCAATTGGCAAGAGGAGAAGCAATAACAAGTGAAGCCTTGCAGGATCTTCAAGAATATGATCCAAAATCAAAAAACATGACCCCAGATGAAGCTAGACAATTAGTAAATTATAGTGGGGTGCTACTAGTAGAGGGATGGGACCTAGCCTCACCTTTCATCATAGATTAGATAAGGAGGCAGCCAAACATCAAATTCTCTTTAGAAACACAAGTAGGAGAGATGATTAAAGGATGTGGTTATAATGCACAGCCCCAAACCCTAGCCATGTGGGCTCTAGCTCCCAAGACCCAAAAGCCCTCATTGATAAATGTGCAAGAGAAGATGGATGGGGAGAAAATCATCTGGTTCATTGATAATATAGGGGATTTGGAGATTTCACAGGTCCTAACTCATTTTTCTCATCTCAATGAACCAAAATTTATGCAAATGTCAAATAGATATCAAAATCTATTTGATGAGGCAAGTCTTGTGGTAAAGGACAGAGAATTGGGTTTGATAAAGATCAATGCACTAGAGAAACTAGTTGCATAATTGAATGAAAATATACAAGAGATTCCTGAAGCCACCCCTGCTGAGCCAAAACAAGTTGCAGATGAAATAATACAAATAGAGGATGCAAGGGAGATTGAGAAGGAAACATAGCAGAAAGATACTGAGAAGAATAATGTGGCTTTAGAAACCTTTTTGAATATTTTGCAATAAAGGATTAATATTTTAAAAGATAAATCTGATTTAGTTCATGGTGCCTACAATAAGTTGCTTGGCTTGCAAATTGAGTTGACTAATTTTGTTTCAACATTGAACCCCTATTTTGGGACTTGGTTAGTAAGGCCCAATTTATTTGAAAGATTAGCATCCCTGCAGCCACTTAGGGAAGACCTACTAGAAATAGTGATACAAGTAGGAGAGGAGATAGAACAAATTGGGGTAGCCTTGTCTTTCTTCAAAGGCAAGGCGTATCAAATTGAGGCCAGGATAAACATGTTTAGATCTAATTACAACAACTTTATTCCTTCAATAAGGATAGAGGATAATCAGATCAAGGTAGTGGATATATGTAGAAAGGAATTTGACTCATTACTACCTAGTAAAGAGGAATTTATTTCTGACAATAATGAGTTAGATATGGAAAGGTTCAATAGAACCGTAGATGAAGCATTCAAGGCTGAGATAGACCTCAAAGTATTTGTGACAAATGTCAAGAGCATAAAAGATGCTAGATGGGAAAGACAAAAGGCACAATTGGAAAGCAATCAAATCTTTAATTGTCCTGCAGAAGAAGAGGTTGCAGCATGGGATGTTCTTATAAAGCCCAAGAAAAAGAAAACAACAACAGTTGACCTCGACATACTGGATGAAGAATAGAAGGACACCTGGCACCTAATATTTGAGCACAGGGAGGTTAGTCATTAGAAATATTACTGTATGTTAGCCTATAATTGTGGTCACTAAATCTAGCAATGACTATTAGAGGCTATCCATAATATCTTCTGACAAAGGTTCTAGCTATCAAGAGATTTCAAGGTCAAATTTGATTGTATTCCTATTTTGTCCTTCCACCGCTTCAGGTCTATTTGTATTTTGTCTTCTTTTATCTTTTAGGGTTAGTTCTAAAACCATTCAAAGATTTTTTCATCCTTAGTATTTAAGTATTCCAAGATGGTTTATATTCTATATATATAAAGGTGTATCTTATTAGAAAAAAGGATGAAAAAGTGAAATATAACTGCAAGGAAGACTACTCAATTTTGTCTGAGTTTTGTGCTTGTTGTCTATGGAATGTATTTGAAGAAGTAACAATATTAATAAAATACATAGTATTTTTTGTTCTATATCTTGTGTTTTCTCAAGTTATATTTGTGTTCTAGTTCTTTTATGTTTAATTTTCAAGGCATTTTAGATATACCAATTATAAGGTGATTGTACAGTTACTTGTGAGTTCTTTCAAGGAAGGAGTAATTCTTGCAGGTGATCCTAGAGAGTTGAACATTAGTGTTAGGATCTGATAACATGGGTGTGGATGTGAAAAGATAGTTTGTATGGCATTCTATCTGTACTTCATGTATTTAAATTAATCTATTTATTGTGGATTTACATTTAATATTGAGTCTTTGTCCTAGGATTAGGTACTGGTTTAGGGTTTGGAAATCAATTAATCATCATCAAAAATTAAAACAAATCAATCATTTACATTTCAGTATAAATAATATACATGTTTAAGAAACTGTATTAGAGAATATAATTCATTCTATTGATTCCTTAAAGAGATAAACACTAGGTTAACCCTCCTAGGTTCAGAGAACTCCAAAAGGAAGAAGGATGAGAATCCTTATCTCACTAGTTTTTGCTATAGTCATGCTCATGGTTTGGCTTATTAATATTTGTTTCAAATTAATCATAATTATCTTATTCTATTAACTGATGGAGTAAGAGGCAATAGATAAATTAGTGAAAGCCCTAATCCACTATAACAGATACTGAGAATCAGTAATCATTTGAAGGTACACCTGCCTGAGCCTATAGATCTCAAAGTAGAAGGAGGAACTATTCCTAATCAATTAGGATTTCTCTTGCATGATTTAAATTGGAAATATAAAGAGTAAGCATTCACACTGCATTAAAAACTTGCAAGAAAAATCCCTAGCAAATTGGTGACTCTACTGGGGATTCAAAGAATTTTTATTGAACAAATTCAGAATATCTCTGGTGCTTTAAGAAATAAATCAAGTTTATAGATAAGTTTTCCTATCTAATTCATTCTTATAGTATTCATATTTAAAGTTGTGTTGTATTTTTCCAAATTGTTTTGGGCGGCGACTCTCAAAGAAAATCTTTGAAATCAGTGCTAAGTAAATTTCAATTTTCATACATATCTCTTCAATATGAATACAAGGTCAGGAATGAGAAATAATCCTGAAGTTGAGTTGGATTGTGGAATTCCAACTACTTACAAGACTAGAATGTCTTGGAGAGAAAAGAATAACCAAGCTAATATAGATGACTCATCTCCAAGAAAAGAAGAAAACAATACTAGAAGAAAAGATGTAAACTAGTCCATTCATGAGGGGAACACCTCAGAGTATGAAGAAGCCCCTGACCTAGGATTAGAAACATATGAAAATGCCAGTACTTCTAGTGAGAAAGAAGGGACTGATACTGTATGTGGTAAAATTGGCACTGTTATTCAACCATACACTTCAACATAGTCCTTGTTCATCAGCCACATACAGAAGTGAATATGAGTTATTCATCCTGCATGCCTATATGATTCGACCTATTGCCTTCTATCTAGATGGGGTTTCGAATAGCTCTAAAAATGAGAGTCTCACAACCATAGACCAATCTAAGAATGAAGGATTTTTCTCCATGAATGCAATGCAATGCAAGATTAATCTAAGAATTGAAAGATGCAAGATTATTCTAAAAATTGAAATGAGATCATACTAAGACATGATTGCAATGAAATTAATCTAAGAAATTGACATTAATCTATTGCAAATGATAGCCAAATGTAAATGAGATTATCAACTAAAAGGAAGCAGCAATTCTTTGTTCTAACAATGCATATTTTCTCAGGGGTTTTGAATGAGGAATGAGAGTTCTTTTATAGACTCAGAGGTGATCAAAATAGAAAGTTTCCTTCTGGAAATAAAACATATAGAAAAGCCAGTTTAAAATAGAAAGCTTTCTTTGAAAGAAAACAATAAATTGTTTTCCCTTTTCTTTAACTATTTTCTTTCTTTGATTTTAACTGTTTTATTTATGATTTTAACTATTTTTTTTCTCTTTAAAGCACAGTTATTTCAAAACTTCTATTTCTGAACTGAAGAAAATATTTTTGAGAGAATATTTAATTAAATAAATAAAGTATGACCTCATAAATATGTTTTTCTCAATTATCTGAATATTTAAATTCAATTATTGAAATGAGGATATTTATTTAATAATTAAATATTATTTAATTCCTTTTTATGTGTTTTAGCTAAAAGGGGTGAATTTAATTTAATTAAAGTGCTAGGAATTTATAATTAAATTAATTCAATCATAGGGTTTATTTAGCCAATCGATATTTAAGAATTAAATATAATGTTATGATTAATGTAGATTTAGGATTTTCTGCATTTGACACTTAGGTCAAGTAGAGTCAGTCAAAACTTAGAATTGACTGGTACAATAGGACTTTGATGATTCAGAAGAATAACAAATGCAACAAAATTGGTTAGGGTTGCAAGATGCCAATTTTGGGGTCTTACATTTTACCCCTCTTTGAATTGATGTGCGAGCAACACATTGATTCAAAGAATAATCTAATGCTTGAAGCACAGAAGAATAGATTTCAAAAATTTATGATGCAAAGATCTATTGATGAGGATTTCAGAGCCGTCTCCAAGATAGAGCTTGACTCTCTAAAGTCTAGGTTAGATTGTCGAGACGCCGGTCAAGTAGAGTTTTTGAGGGTCATCTCCAGAATGAAGCTTGATCCTCAGGGATCTAGGTTAGATTTCGTCGATACCTAATAGATTAAGATTTTGAGAATCATCTCTAGAATGAAGCTTGATCCTCAGGGATCCAGGTTAGAATGCCCTGATACCTAATAGATTGACATCTTTCAAAGGTTATCCCCAAAACGAGGCTCAACCTTTAGGAATCAGGGTTAGAATGCCCCGATACCTGTCCATAAAAACGATAGTCAAGAGAGATTTTTGGACTATCTCTAGAATGAAGCTTAGTCCCCCAATATCTAGGTTAGATTTCCTAGACACTAGTTAGATTGATATCTTTCACAAGACTATCCCTAGAATGAGGCTCAACCTTCAGGAGTCAGGGTTAGATTGCCCTGATACCTGTCCCAAAAGATAGTCAATAGAGATTCAGAATCATCTCCAGAGCGGAGCTTGATTTTCAGGAGTCAGGGTTAGATTTCCCCATTTCCCAATAGATGAGTTTTTGAGAATCATCTCCAGAACGGAGCTTGATTCTCAATAATCTGAGTTAGATTGTTCAGATACTTAATAGATTGAGATTTCAAGAATCATCTCCAGAATGAAGCTTGATCCTCAGGGATCTGGGTTAGATTGCCCCAATACCTAATAGATGACAAGATGTAAGGAACAAAGATGCATTTATTAATTATGGAGTATCCAATTTTGACTATGAAGTATGAAAAAATGAACATAACCCAAGTGATGAGATGCCCCTAGCAATGAGGAATTTTGAATTCTGATCTGATTGATTGGAATAGATTCAATGATGTAATCATTCTACCCCCTTGGAATCAAAATGGAAAGATGACATGTCATAATGATGTTTGAGAGCGAGAAATCACAGATAGATGTTGAATCAAAGATCAAGAAGAACTCATAACAGATTACGGAAGAATTCAGAAGATTCAGAATCAAATTCGAGAGATTTCAAGGTCCAGGTTAACCAAGTGTGATTAGGGTTGACTTTTGAGATAAAAAGTCAAAGATTTGAGAAAATGTTGATTAGATATGATTCTGACTAGAAAGTGACATCACAAAGTTGATGCACAAGCGTCTGATCGCGTCGGTCCCAAAAGTTTTAAAATGCAATTTTGAGCTATATAAAAGTGTCAGATTTCAATTCCGATCACGAAAATGGATTCAGAGCGGCCAAATTAGGTAGTGGTGAAATTTGCACACAAACCAGAGCACTTTTGAAAATTAGGTCAAACCTATATATGAGTCAAAAAGGTCATTTTCAAATCATTTGCTTCCGTTGACTTTTGAGAATTGAGTTCTGAGCAAAAATGGCATTCCCCATGAGCACTCATTGTTTTGAGCGATCCAAGCGGCACAATCGGCCAACAGTGTACATACCCCCGGTAAGTAGTCGAGTAACCTCTCCGTCATTTCGAATTTCATTGCTTTTGGTTAATTTTTTCCATGTTTTTATGTGTTTTAAAACACTATTCCGTAGGTTCTCACGTGAGGAACTAGTTTCCTCGCGCGGCTCATGATGAAGCCTCGCACAAGAAACTATCAAAAGGAAGAGTCTCGCATTGGCTAGTGGGTATCCTCGCATGGGAAGGTACCCACGTCTCGTGTGGGAAACCCTTTGAGAGGGGGGTTTCTCACACAAACAGTGATGAAACTTCATGCGGGAATGAAACTTCACGCGACGCGTAAAAATTCTTCACGCGAGAATCTGCTATCTTGCATGAAGAAAATGTAGCAAATTGAATATAAAAAAAGGGTGTGCTACGTCTCATAGAAATTGCGTCAGCATTGGTCTATAGTGTAGTGTGTCTGTAATTCTTTATTGCTTAGCTATGCATTGATTATCGTGAATCATGAGTACTGATCGTGCATTTTTTCTTGTATGTCTTACAGGTTGAGTTCCCGAACATTGCATTTAGGTCACATCATCCAGCTATTAGTGGGCTAGTGAGGTAGTTAGACGATGTAGAGATTTCCCACATTGATAGCCTCAGCCTATCACATCTCTGTGAGATACCCAATATTCATGTTAATCATGGGTTACTAGGAGCACTAGTAGAGCATTTCAATTCGAAAACGAACACCTTTCACCTTCCTTAGGGTGAGATGACAGTGACACCAGAGGACATTTATAGGATCCTCAGGATACCTTTCCATGAGCCTCGAGTAGAGTATGAGGTACAGCCTTGGCCAAGGACACTGGCACTATGAGAGATCCTATAGGATGAGCTAGTCATGGGGAGAGCCATCCCATGGGAGGAGCTGATCAGAGAGTATAGGCCTGGGCACCGATTGGCAGCATTCCTTGGCTACTATCTGATGCCAAATTGTGGGCAAAATGGTTTCAAGTTTGATGGGGTCGGATGCTCCAATGGATGCTAGAGGAGCCTGTCAGATATGGGTGGGGTCAGTGTATGTTGGCCCATATGTACCATGAGATGCATGAGATTGCCTATAGAGAGGTGAAGAGCATGGCGGTAGGGGTTTATGTTTTATAGGTGTGGGTGTGGTAGCACCTACTGGTTACACAACCCATATGCAAGGATCTGAGGGAGCCACTGGAGCCTTACATATATGGGTACAAAGGTTTGATTACCCAGCTTGTGCTAGGTAAGACAGAGCAGTGGCGAGCTCAGCTTAATGATCTGGTTGCAGTGACATGGCAACCATGGAGGTTGACAGAGGACTGGGATGATGCCAATGAGCAGTTAGGATACATGCTAGTGTCATGGCCACTCATTGGCTGGGCGATATCAGTGATTGAGAAATTTCCTCTAACACGTGTCTGGCGACAGTTTAGCTAGGCACAGGAGATCCCACAGGATTATTTTTCTTATGCTCATTTCACTGATGAGCTTAGGAGGGGATGGTCGACCAAGTTAGATACTGGTCAATGTATGATCGATGTACAAGCCCTAGCATGGACTTGATGGGATTAATTGAGCGCAATTGCAGATGGGGGCATGACCTCAGAGTTTAGGGAGCATTTTGTGACTCATCCTTTCCCCCAATTCATAGATCTAGTTGGTGTGGTAGTTCTAGCCCAGGTAGTGCACCCACAAGTAACACAGAAGTAGGTGTCAGTACATCCACCGCAGAAGGGACTACAACCACCACCACAGTAGGTACCATAATAGGTGCCACATCCACACATAGTACAGGTGGACATACCTACATGCCAGATGTGGATTGATCCTGATGTGAGCAACAGCGGGAAGCAGAGTAGAAGGAGGATGATTGTGTAGCTTGAGGACATACAAGAGTAGGTAGAGCAGTAGGAGGTGCCACAAGAGGACCCGATGCAGGAGGACCATCCTGCACAGGAGCCAGGACAGGGTGCAATACCTAGGGATGCATCATCACAGACATAGGAGGCCCTGCGGAGAGCTAGAGAGAGGATACAACAACTGACTAGACAGGTGACAGATTTGATAGTGTAGGTTGCCATACGGGATGCACAGATCTACATAGAGATCGGGAGGTGTAGGATCTCCGAGGGTAGTTGCAGATGGCACAAGAGGAGACTTGACATCAGACCGCCCGAGAGGCCTATTACTATGCATCCTATATAGGGGTGGTGCCTAATGAGGCATCG
>MU228067.1:983135-994745 GCA_018584345.1 Thuja plicata | reverse complement strand
TATATATATATATGAGCTCATCTTTTGGTATCATCGCATGTGTAATATTTGATTGTTTATGAGATGTTTCTTATATGCTTAGATGGTTAGATGATTTAGAATGTATGCAAATGTATGAACATTTTTTGAATATATGTAAATGTATGAAATGCACATGTATGTGATGCACATGTATGTAGATGCAGATTTGTATGTATGTAAATGATTTATGTGAATGCACTTGTGAATGAAAATATGTAAATACAATGTGTAAATGATAATGCAAATGTAATGTATATGTTACTAACATCTCATGTATGGCATACAGATGTGTGATAAATTCTATCCAAGAGAATATGTGAAGAATCAAGAGCGAAGATCAAACACTTGTGTAGTCATAATAAAACTAGAACACTAAAGAAGAACTCCCCAATGTATTAACCGAGGAGTATGTAATGAACTGAACGTTGAATTGCTACCACAATGCAAGTATAGAATGAAAATGTAATCTTATGCTAGATGCAATATGAAAGTGCAATTCTAGGACATGGTTGTGAGACCCATCATAAAATCATCATTATTGAGCGTTTTGTTTTTGGAACATCAGAGTCAATACAATCCTTAATGGTGCCAATGCGACCATAAGGATATGAATATGACTTTCATCAGATAAAATATAGGAAACAAACGTAAGCACCAAGGCACAAAAGCCAAGATGACCTGAACATTGTTTCTAGTTAATGTTGCAAGAGTACACCAATATCGAAGCATTCAAAGCCAAGATAACCATGAGTGTGATCGTGCGTAAACAAATAGAGCAATAAAATTCAAGGAGATAGTACCGACCTCACCATGGCATACAAATAAACAAGATTGAGGGATGTGAGGATTTTCCACCTTAGTGTGGGAGCTCTTATCACATACACCCTGTTTATTTGACATTGCCGGATCATCGGGAGTACGCCAACAAGAAGTAGAAAAAAGAAAATATCAATGAAAACCATGAGAATAGATAGCATACAAAGAAAGATTCAAGCATAGATCAACCAGTTTCAAAGTTTGTGAATGTGTATGTGTATGAGGTGTTGAAAAAAAACATTCTTGTGCTTGTGAGTGCATGGTGTTGGATTGTTATCGATAGATGTTTACATTTAAATGTCCAATGTGTGTTAAAAACATAGATGTGTCCAAATATAGTGTTAAAAAACACTATTTAAATTTGAGTGTTGAAAAATACCAGTTTGTGTCAGTAGCGAGTTGTCCTTCAGAAATGACAAGATTACTGATGCTGGTGTAAACCAAATATGCGATCAGATTGGAGACTCGTGCCCCCAAGTAATGGTGACTAACTTGACATGTGTTGTGAGGAAAACCTAGATCTGGTTTCCCCCAAGGCATATGGCATTGAATCAATGTCAAGTCAGTAGGGTTCACAAAGGAACCAGAGCATCATGAAAGTGACCAAAATCTATGTACAAGCTAGAGCAAAGAATCATCAAGACTGAGTATCGCTAGATAAAGAATTTGAGTATAACTCCAACTGTAATGGATGTGAGAAATATCAATAGTACAACAATAGTAGACAGACATAGTGAGAACCACTGGTGACTGATGCGATAGAGATTCTCAAATGAAGAGATCATAGGATTAGCTAGACATCAGTAGGTAGACACAATGAGAACCACTGGTGACTGATGTTAGGGAGATTCTCAAAGAGAGAGAACTCAGTATAAGATAAGTGACAGTAGGAAGATGTATTGAGAAACATTGGTGACCATCATGAAGGAGATCCCAAAAAAGTGATAGGATAGTGCCCCCTTGACCAGGAGGGTTGCCCCGAGAGTATGACCAGTTTCAATCCATGTAAGTTGGTGTCTTAACAAGAAATGGAAAGTATGTGAAAAGAAAATGCAAGTAGGAAAGCAAGAAAGTAGCAAAGAAAATGCATAAATCCAAGTGTTGTTGTGATAGATATAGTAATGTACAACAAGAGGCGCCTGTTTAGCAGGTTTTCACCTTCTTGGTAGAAATTCTTTTTTTTTCCTAGCATGACGCCTGTTTGCCAAGTTTTCATCAATGGCACCTTTTCTCTTTTTTCCTTTTTTGTATTTTCAACTTTTTTTTTTTGTATTTGTGGAATATATGAATTTTTTTGGAGATACATCAAAGCGCCTATCACTAGGTTTTCACTAAGATGATCATTTTTTTAGGACATTTTTAGATTTTTAGAATTTTTTCAGGACTTTACTATATACATGAGCATATTGAAGATGTCTCACCTGTAGAGCCATTTCATATGAAGAGCGTTGATGGGATCTTTGAGTTGTTCTCCCTCGGTAGTAGAAATTTGATAAGTGCTTGATCCAAACACTGCATTGACAACATACGGACCAAGCCAATTTGGTTCAAATTTCCCTTTTTGGATCAGATGTTGTTGATTCTTAGGGTTCTCCCTCAGAACAAGGTCACCTTCTTGGAAGTCCCTTTGGTGAAATTTCTTGTTATAGCTCTTGGACATCCTTTTCTGGTATGCTCTAAGGTGATCAAACGCCACTTGCCGTCGTTCATCAAGTAGTTCTAGCTCTTGTAGCTGAGATATTATGTTCATCAGCCACATACATAAGTGAATATGAGTTATTCATCCTGCATGCCTGTATGATTCAACCTGTTGCCTTCTATCTAGATGGGGTTTCGAATAGCTCTCAGAAAAAGAGTCTAACAACCATAGACCGATCTAAGAATGAAGGATTTTTCTCCATGAATGCAATGCAATGCAAGATTAATCTAAGAATTGAAAGATGCGAGATTATTCTAAAAATTTAAATGAGATTAAACTAAGACATGATTGCAATGCAATCAATCTAATAAATTGACATTAATCTATTGCAAATGATAGCCAAATGTAAATGAGATTATCAACTAAAAGGAAGTAGCAATTATTTGTTCTAACAATGCATATTTTCTCAGGGGTTTTGAATGAGGAATGAGAGTTCTTTTATAGACTCGGAGGTGATCAGAATAGAAAGTTCCCTTCTTGAAATAAAACAGATAGAAAAGCTAGTTTAAAATAGAAAGCTTTCTTTAAAAGAAAACAATAAATTGTTTTCCCTTTGCTTTAACTGTTTTCTTTCTTTGATTTTAACTATTTTATTTATGATTTTAACTATTTAATTTCTCTTTAAAGCACAGTTATTTCAAAACTTCTATTTTTGAACTTAAGAGAAGATTTTTGAGAGAATATTTAATTAAATAAATAAAGTATGACCTCGTAAATATATTTTTTCTCAATTATCTGAATATTTAAATTCAATTATTGAAATGAGGATATTTATTTAATAATTAAATATTATTTAATTCATTTTTATGTGTTTTAGCTAAAAGGGGTGAATTTAATTTAATTAAAGTGCTAGGACTTTATAATTAAATTAATTGAATCATAAGGTTTATTTAGCCAATAGATATTTAGGAATTAAATATAATGTTATGATTAATGCAAATTTTGGATTTTTTGCATTTGACACTTAGGTCGAGTAGAGTCAGTCAAAACTCAGAATTGCCTAGCACAATAGGACTTTGATGATTCAAAAGAATAAAAAATGCAACAAAATTGGTTAGGGTTGCAAGATGCCAATTTTGTGGTGTTATAGATACTATTAGTTCAAATTCTGAAGTTCCTTTTGATGAGCTTGCTAAAGAAGAAAGAATCTTAATGAGGCAACTGGCCATTATTCAGCAAAAGAAGAGAGAATATCATTAAGACATCAAGCAGCAAGAAATGTTGAAAGGTCTCATAGAGATTAAGAGACATCAATCACTCACAAACATTTTGGTTCTTAAGCTTCTAGAGATAAAGGGAAAAATAAAGTAACTGGAAGTGAAATTGATGAACTAAAAACTCATAAAGTCATGACAGAACAAATGTCTAAACTAGACATTGATCTTGAGAGATCAAGAAGGGAGAAAGAAACCATGGTTAAAATGCTGGAAAAGGTAGAAGCAGAGGCTGCCACCTTGGAGGTGAAGAAGAAGATTGACTTATTTCAATATTCTAAATATTCCTATACTGGTGTTGAAAATACTACATCTTCAAAAGCCAAAGCTGCCACTTTCCAGGATGATGATAAATTTTAGAGGAAGCCACTACATCCAGAAAGGTACAAAAAATTTACTTTTATTGGTATTCCTGGTTACCCTAATACAGTACCTAATGATATTGGGGAAAAAATCCCAAATTTTTTTAAGAAATAATGTTATTTCTTATGAAGTACATTTGAGAAAGTTTATAGATATCATAGATCATCTGAATATTAATCATGAAGATGTCCTAATGAAGCTCTTTGTTCAATCCTTAGTAAAATATTCTAGGGAATAGTTTAGAGGATTATCTAATGGCTCTGTAGAATCTATGGATAAATTAATAGACTTATTCAAAGATCAATGTGGTGACAAAAAAATGAAGGATTTTTGTTAAATGAATTCAATAACATAAAGAAAAATTTCAATGAACAAGTCACTGAATTCAACACAAGATTCCAAAGGGCCATGCACAAGCTATTTCAAAAGATCAAATTGGATGAAAAGGTATGTATCACAACATATCTAAATGATTGTGAGTATAAGATGGGATATGCTCTTAGAGATAAAAACCCTAGAATTCTTACTAATGCATATAAGATAACAGTGAATATAGAAATGAACAGAAGAGTGTCAGGGAAAATGGGTAGAAGAGATGATGCACGTTTTAGTAGGAGCAACCAGAAAGAACCTAAATATAAAAATATAAGACTCCAAAAAACAACCTACTATCCTAAAATAGTTATAATCCACAGAACAGGATGCAGAATCACCCTTATGGTAGCCAATTTAAGGATGGAAAGCCTATTGTGCCACCAAGAAAGGATAAACCTGAAAATAGGACCCCTGATCCTTTACACAAAAATGTTGTAAACATCTGCAGTGATACTTATTGGTGTAAAGCTTGTCAAGGCCCACATAATCCTGATTTTTTTGTTGTAGCCCTAGACATAAGTGCTAGTGAAGAATAGGAAAGTGAAAAAGGTGAGCTATGTGATCATAATCGATGTGATATGACTAATTCCTATGCATGCTCTGATATGGATTCTGAAGATGAACTTGAGAACCATGATATGTATTGTTCACAAGGAAGAATGGAAGCATATAACCTATAGACACCTAAAAACGGTTCATTTAGTATGCCTCCTTTTTAACATGTCTTCTATATTGGGTGTTTGATCTCTATCATTCACTAATATTGTGTCATTCTTCCATGTCATCAATTACTAACATTTCTACTCTCCTTATCAAATCGACCATTTTCCCAATTGGTTCCGATCAACCCTAAACTGATCCTATTCAATCCTAAACCATTCCAAATCTTCCTAAATCAATTCAAACCCATTATATTCTATTCCTAATAACTTTCAAAAAACTTTGGACTCATTCCAACCATTCTGGGGCATTGTCAAAGATCATCGATGCCTAATTAACCCAATTTCCAAACCAATCAAAACCCTATTTCAATTCGATCAATCTCATCATCATTTTAGGACAATTGTCCAAGTTCATCGATGATTTGTGTCCACTTAATCATCTATTTGATAACATTGTGAAAGATCATCGGTGTTATCGCTATCAATCTATCAATATCAATTCAATAGTGTTGTTCATGATTGTCAATACTATTTCTGATCATCATTATTTTGGAAACATTTTCCAAGATCATCGATGTTTCCCCATTTCAATTTCAATCCTACGATGCCATCAAAGTTCATTGGAACTTTTCAATCATTTTCCAAACATCATTACGCGGGCTCATTGTCAAAGCTCATCGATGCCTCGTCATTTCCTAAACTATTCCAAAACCCTCGAAATTGATCCTAAACCTTATCAATATCATCAAAATCATTTCAATTCCACATCAACACCTTTAATTTGATCAATAATTCACTAATTTCCCCCTTTGGATGAATAACCCATAGTTTATCCCTAGGTCCTAATTGAATAAATAAATAAACTTTATTTATTCCCTTTTCCCTAAGTCTTCAACAATTAATTAATTGGCTAATTTAAATTTATGATATTTTCATAATTTCATAAATCTAATTATTGATTTGTCATGAATAATTAGAATATTGAAAATTATTAATTTACTTAATGATTCATAATCCTACCTAATTATCATATATGTTAATTGGAGATTCACCTCCCTATTAAGGTGCTTCATGAATTTCTCAATATCTCCTTATTTGATCTCCCCCATATCATGCTTCCTAACATCCTACCAACCAAAATCTGGATTTATGCATTGATTTTGTGCAATCTCACCAAATTGACTCTCATTTTCTATAAATTGAGAGGCATTTCAATATTTCAAGGTTAGATCACTCTCTCCTATTATTCTCACTTGAAAACTTGGATTTTGCATCTTTGTGCAATTGTGTTATTGTCAAAGAGAAAAATCAAATCTGATTATGGAGAAGAAAGGAGGACATGGGAGATGCATTTGAAGGGAGTTCTTAGTGCTTTTATGCTTTGTATTTCTGAACTCTTGTTTTTAATGTCTTTCATGATAGATTAGATAGGTAGCATATTTATTAGGGTTTGTGATCTCCTAGATATCCTAATTATGCATTTTTATGATCTTACATCACCAACAAGTCATGTCTGATAGTGAAGAAGAGGAGGTTGATCATATAAGATGATATGCTCAAAATAGTCAAGAATATACCACAATAAGAAAACCTTCTGATGAAGAAAAAGCTAGAATCATTGTTGATTTAGTAAAAAAAGAAAGAAGTAACTACCACCTGAGAAATAGAGTAGTGGGTGATGTAGGTAGTCAACCATCGGGCATCTTTATCAAAGAAAATAAAATAGATGCCAAGTATACACCAAAAAGAGACGAACCTAGGGAAAATGTAAATAAGCCTAAGGTAAAAATTGTAAACAAAGCTAATGATCCAAACATTGTACATGAGGGAAAAGCTAAAATGCCAGAGACAAGTTCTTCCCCTTCTAAGGTTGAAAATAAGAAATCCAAGAAGGAAGATTATACTCTAAATATTCAAATAGAGGACAATAATATCATTGTTGAAAAACCAAAATCCTCTCTCATGAAATACACACCTATTGATATGGGTCAGTGTTTGTCACAAATGACTGTCAAGGTCCCATTTCTATAAATGATGAGGATAAAAGAACATAAGGAAAAATTCCTCTCAGTATTAAACAATGTTTCTCCAATGAAACCCCCAAAACTAGAGAGTTTTGAAAATAAGTCTAAAAACAAGGGAAAAGATCCTGAGGGAATGATTTATGAGATCCCTCAGATTTATCTAAATACAAATACTTATGTAGGAATTGTTGGTCCTTTTTTCTTAACATTGGTAATTAATGGTAAGATGTTAAAAATTGTATGATAGATTCAAGGGCATCTAATATTGTTATGCCTAGAGAAATAATGAGATCCATGGGATTATAAGTTGATACTCATCATGGGAGATGTCAGGCAATGGATTCTAGAGAGATCCCTATTTTTGGTACCATTTAAGCTTTACCTTATAGGTTGGGTGATCCCACAATATTGTGTCCCACTTTTTGGCCAACTTTGACACTGAAATGAACATTCTGAAAAAAAACTTCGCTTTCAGACACCTATTTCCATAAAACCATTAAGAATTTGAAGATGATGTAAACTAGTGACTTTTATCATTTTGTTTCTATTTTATCAATATTTTTTTTTATAAAATTTGGAATTTATTTGTATCTGCTTTTCCTTATCCTTCAAAAATTGTTTGTCTAAAAAATCAACATTTTTCAGGAGTGACACTCACTTTGATCAACATAATTTTTTTTATAAAATTGATAAGAATGTAATTATTTTGAATTTACATTCGTAACACCAATATCTACATAATCCAATTGGTTTCATTCAATTGGGTTGAATATTTTATATTTTGTTGAGTTATGAAATGACATTAACTATAATTTGGACATAGGTTCACTTGGATCATTCTACCTCTATCTGTATATATTGAAATTCATTTTTTATTTTTGTGATAGAAAGGTAACATAAATACCTATATGCTAGATATTTTTAATAATTTTTTCCTAATTTTCTATTTTTTGAAAAGCGTCAAACAGAGAAGTCGCTAAATGGTCACACAACCTATGTTTAGTAAAACTTAGAAAGAAAAGTCATAATAAACTCAACATATATAAAAACCATAATAATTATAAAAAAAATCTATGAGTACTATCATCCTGTATTTGGGTTTTTCAAATGAATTTATTTGATCCCACAAAAATTTAATTTTAAAGTGACTTTTTGTCAGCATTTTGATGGGTGAAAAGGAGACTCAATTAAATAGGTGTGAGTCAGGAGTAGAGATATTATACCAAAGAGAGTTTGATCCAAGATGATTTTATCTAACCATTTTCATTTTAATCCTTCAAATGGGATCTCTTAAGGCTTAAATCATCACATTTTCTCAAAAATGTGTAATTGCAGCAAAAATAAGGATCTTCAAAAAAGTGGGACACACTATTGTGGGACCACTCAGTTAGCTATATGCCCTGACATAGTATTGCAAATGAGTGTATTGGTGGTTGATATCCCACCTCATTATGGCATGTTGTTGTCCAGGAAATGGAGTGCTTCAATGGGAGGCAGTATTCACTATGATTTATCTTATGCTACATTGGAAATAATGTCAAGGTGTCCAAAGAAGATAAGACACACCATATGATTGAGTTACATGAAAGTAGTGACATTAATTACTGTGTAGATATTGAAATGGAGAAGTTTAGAGTGAAGATGAGTGTTTATCAATGTA
This sequence comes from Thuja plicata, assembly GCA_018584345.1. Lineage (NCBI taxonomy): Eukaryota > Viridiplantae > Streptophyta > Pinopsida > Cupressales > Cupressaceae > Thuja > Thuja plicata. Next base: position 985,911 of record MU228067.1, on the reverse strand, counting down.
AAAATGTTGATCCCTTAGTTGATGAGTTGAATACACAAAATGATGGTTTATGGAAGATGTATTTTGATGGAGCCTATTCAAAAGAAGGATCAGGAGCTGGTGTATTATTCATTTCTCCATCAGGCACAACATTTAAATACTCTTTCTTGTTATCATTCCAATTTATAAATAATATTGTAGATTATGAAGCTTTGTTTTTTGGGCTAGATATTGCTGCTAAACATATAATAAAATGTCTAATAGTTTATGGTGATTCTGAGTTAGTAGTAGCCCAAGTCAAGTCCAAATATGCTGTAAAAAATGATAGACTGAAAATGTATAAGCATTCTATTTGGGATCAAATTGAATCTTTTGATGCCTTTAATATTAATTGGATAGAAAGGTCAAAAAATATTATGGTAGACTTTTTAGCTAATGTTTCTTTGAAGACTAGTGATTTGACCTTAAGTGAAGTATCAATAGTTGAAATCAAGACAAGACCAGTTGTCCCTGATAACATTTACAATTGGAAAGTATTTGAAGATGACCAAGATATTCTTAGATTTATTCAATGCCTAGACCATAATGAAGACCGGTATATAGATTGTAATTCTTTTCTTGAGGTCATTGATGGCAGGGATTGTGTTTTGGGGAATGAGGTTTTCCAATTGAGTTCTAACCAGATCCCTAAGGGATTGGTATAATTAGAAGCATTTTTAGTAGTCAAGATGATCACCTATAAAAATGAGCAATGCTAAAATTAAGGATTTGGAAGAAATAAATTTAGGAATAGACACCACTCCTCAAATTGTCTATATTGGAAAAGGGCTAGATTTCCATGTCAGAACAAATCTGATAAAATTATTAAGAAAACATAAGCATGTGTTTACATGGTCTTATGAAGATTTGAAATCATATAGGTGATGACATGTAACTGATTGAATGTTTGATAATGTTAAGTTGAAGATGATGCAAGACATTAAATTAGTTAATCATTTGTATTGTCATTGAGGTCAACTTGATATCATCTGTATGGTCATGTACATAAATGCCAAAGACTTCAAAGAATCAATAGAACAGAAGTTATGCTCTCAATAATGCATAAAAGTCAAATATTCACCAAGTGACAGACTACACCGGCGGAGTGCACACCATCGGTAAAGACAGAGATAAAGTCACAGTGATACCCGACGAGTAGAAGAAAGTGTTGCCCAACAAAGTCGAATCACAGGATGCCCGATGAGCTAAAAATAGTGTTGCTTGATGAGAAAGATCCAATGATGCCCGACAGATGGAGATCTCAAAGCTAACTGAAGTTTTACCGACAGAACTGGCAGTTGTCACCGGTGATGAACTACAGAATCGACCGACATAATGGAGAGATCAGAAAATGACAAAATATCTCTAGCTGGAAGAGCTTAAGGATAGACTTAACTAGTTTTTTATTTGTTTTATTCAACTGCAGCTAAGAAATTGATTTATACAGCTGGCAAGAAGATAACTACGAGAGAAATCAGGAGTTAAAAGTCACAAATCAATTTGGCTGGATTGTTTTTCACTCCAAGAATCAAGAATCAAGAACCAAGAATTAAGGAATATCATGTCTATATAAGAGACAAGAATAATTCATTTCCACATGCACTCAGATACATGGGGGAATGAATTGAGAGAAGATGCTAAAAAGAAACTGATGAAGGTTAAACTTCATGCAGTCCTGATCAATCAAAGCTAAGGAATTCTGTAGACACCAACACACAGTAAAGCACAACATCACAGATTAGAAAGAATGAAGAAAAAAGGAATGGAATTGATGCATTAATTAGAGAGGTATTGTACATAAATAGATCTAAATATCTGCAATTCAAAATTGCATTAGAAATAGGTCATTATGTTTCAGTTTAACCATTGAAGCATTAAGTCTCTTAACAAAGCAGGACTTAATAGTCTTTTGTAATTGAGGTATATCCTAATAGATTACCAGAAGGTTGACTCATGATAGTAGCATCGGTCTTACCTAAAGCCTAATGATAGTCTAAGAAAGAGGCTGATTCAAGGATAGTAGTAAGATTAGCATAAAGCCTATTGACAGACTAGAAACTGATTCAAGGATGGTAGCATAGATGCCAGATACTAAGTGACAACCTATGTATAAAAATCCTCTAACAAGGTCACACTTAAACATGTGTTTGTAACCTTTAACAGGGTTGGCTCCTAACAGGGCTCACTTCAGAAGAGTGAAAAATTGGGGTACCGGTCCGAGTGGTTTTTCTCTTAAAAGGGTTTCCACATTAAAATCCTTGTGTTATATGTGTATGGTTTATTACTTTATTGTTTTACATTTCACATAAGCATTTATGGATTGATTGGTATACTCTGCATATTTACTGAGTATCGGTAAATAATTTTTACTTCTTATCAGTTATTAAGGAGAAGGAGGATAGACAAGGTAAACCGACAGATAGTTATTTATTTCGATTATTTCAAAGGCATACATCTTGTAGGGACTTAATAATATGAGGTGTATTAATTGGTGGATTGAAGTTTAAAGGATACATTTTTAAGGCCACTGATTCAACCCCCCTGCCTCTCAGTTATTACTAAAAATTGGTATCAGAGCTTGTGTGCTTAGAAGGAAGGTTTCAAGACCTAAGTAAAGATCACAAGATGAATAGACGAGATGTGCCCAAGTTGAACAAGGACAACTTTTCTTCATGGAAAAGTAGAATAAAGCTTCACTTATCAGGTATTGGCAATGATATTACTCAATACTTAGATACTGCATATGTGTTGCCTACAG
>MU228067.1:956529-979258 GCA_018584345.1 Thuja plicata | reverse complement strand
TCAAACATTGCATGGATCAAATAGTTGCTGGAAGGTATGCATATGAAGATCATAGAACCAGTAGTTATCTATTGTGATAACACTAGTGCAATAAATATTTCCAAGAATCCAGTCATGCATGCAAAGAATAAACACATTTCCATCAAGTATCATTATTTAAGAGAACAAGTTCAAGAAAAAGATGTGATACTTGAATATGTGCAATCATAAGAAAAATTGGCTGATATCTTCACCAAGCCACTGCCCAAGGATACATTTGAGTACCTAAGAAAAAGACTAAGGGTCAAACCCATGTCTAACAGTTAGTAAAAGGATTGGTAGCTACATCAACCATATATTATCAGAATATCATTCATGATTGATGCAAGCAAAAGCTGAACTTCAAAGCTACATCTATATACAGAAAGGTATATATTAGAATTGAGGACAAGAGAAAACTGTTATATTGATGATGGATAAGGGAAATTCAAGGAATATATTATGGATAGAAGAAATTGTTTGATAGAATGTCAGATATTTGTGAAAATATTTGTTTGGAATTAATGTCAAAGGGAGGGAATGTATTCATATTATCATCAGAAACTATTCATTATCAGATTACTCTAAACAGGGAGAGATCATATCCATAGGGAGAGTATTTGTATAAAAGTTGCAAATACAAGACAGATACATCAAAGAAGAAGAGAGAGAAATTGACATAGAAAGAGGACACAACACATCAGAAGAAGAAATAGAAAATTGCAAGAATCAAATCTAAGCAAATACAGAGCTTATCGACGGTCATACATTTTTTTTTCAGTTATCAAAATAAACTATTTGGTAATTTGATGAATCTCAAATTTTATTTCATGTTGTATTAGAAATAGTATAGTGTGATAATATAGTATGTTGCCATCAATGTCAAAGGGAGAGATTGATGACATGTAACTGATTGAATGTTTGATAATGTTAAGTTGAAGATGATGCAAGACATTAAATCAGTTAATGGTTTGTATTGTCATTGATGTCAACTTGATATCATCTGTATGGTCATATACATATATGCCAAAGACTTCAAAGAATCAATGGAACAAAAGTTATGCTCTCAGCAATGCATAAAAGTCAAGATTTCACCAAGTGACAGACTACACTGACAGAGTGCACACCATTGGTTAAGACAGAGATAAAGTCACAGTGATACCCGACAAGAAGAAGACAGTGTTGCCCGATGAAGCAGAATCACAAGATGTCCGACGAGCTAAAAATAGTGTTGCCTGACGAGCAAGATCCAATGATGCCTGACGGATGGAGATCCCAAAGCTAACTAAAGATGTACCGATGGAACTGGCAGTTGTCACCGACAATGAATTGGAGAATTGATCGACAGAACAAAGAGATCAGAAAATGACAAAATATCTAGCTGGCAGAGCTTAAGGATAGACTTAACTGGTTGTTTTATTTTTTTTATTCAACCGGAGTTAAGCAATTGATTTATACAATTGGCAAGAAGATAACTACGAGATAAATCAAGATTTAAAAGCCGCAAATCAATTTGGCTGGATTGTTTTTCACTCCAAGAATCAAGAATCAAGAACCAAGAATTAAGGAATATCATGTCTATATAAGAGACAAGCATAATTCATTTCTACATGCACTCAGATACACGGGGGAGTGAATTGAGAGAAGATGATAAAAAGAAACTATTAAAGGTTAAACTTCATGTAGTCCTCATCAATCAAAGCTAAGGGAGAGCTAAGGAATTCTGCAGACACTGACACATAGTAAAGCACAGCATCACAGAGTAGAAATAATGAAGAACAAAGGAATGGAATTGATACATTGATCAGAGAGGTATTGTATGCAAATAGATCTGAATATCTATAATTCAAAGTTGCATTAGAAATAGGTCATTGTATTTCAATTTAACCATTGAAGAATTAAGTCTCTTAATAGAGTAGGACTTAATAGTCTTTTGTAATTGAGGTATATCCTAACAGATTACCAGAAGGTTGACTCATGATAGTAGCATCAGTCTTACCTAAAGCCTATTGAGATTCTAAGAAGGAGGCCGATTCAAGGATGGTAGTAAGATTAGCATAAAGCCTGTTGACAGTCTAGAGACTGATTCAAGGATGGTAGCATAGATGCCAGATACTAAGTGACAACCTATGTATGAAAATCCTCTAACAAGGTCACACTTAACCGTGTATCTATAACCTTTAACAAGGTTGGCTCCTAACAGGGCTCACTTCAGAAGAGTGAAAATTTGGGGTACCGGTCCCAGTGGTTTTTCCCTTAACAGTGTTTCCATGTTAAAATCCTTGTGTTATATGTGTATGGTTTATTACTTTACTATTTTACATTTCACATAAGCATTTATGGATTGATTGGTATACTCTGCATAATTATTGAGTATCGGTAAATAATTTTTACTGCTTATCAGTTATTAAGGACAAGGAGGATAGAAAAGGTAAACCAACAGACAGTTATTTATTTGAAGTATTTCAAAGGCATACATCTTGTAGGGACTTAATAATATGAGGTGTATTAATTGGTGGATTGAAGTTTACAGGATAAATTTTTAAGGCCACTGATTCACCCCCCCCCCCCCCCCCCCCCCCACCCTCTCAGTTATTACTAACAATAGGGAAGACCTTTTTCAACATGAAATCCCTCTAAAATCAAATGCTAAGCCATTCAAGAAAAAACAACTTCCAATCAACCCATTGTTGGCTCCCAAGATGCAACAGGAGTTGATGAAGCTAAAAGATGCAAGGATTATTCATCCCATAAGACATTCAACTTGGGTTTCTAATCTGGTCCTAGTGAGAAATAAGAATGGTTACATAAGATTGTGTGTTGATTTTATAAATTTGAACATTGCATCTCTAAAGGATAATTATTCTTTACCTAATATGGAGGCAATGTTACACAAGATTACTAGTTGTGAGCTATTATCAATGATGGATAGGTTTTCAGGATACAACCATGTGTTATTTAAAGAATCAGAACAGTTCAAGACTACATTTACTACTCCATGGGGGACATATGTATATGTTAGAATGCCATTGGGACTAATAAATGCTGGAGCAACTTTTTAGAGAGCCATGGATTTTGCATTCAAAGAATTTATTGACTTGTTCATGGTTATATATCAAGATGATTTGACAATATTTTCCAAAAATGCAGAGGATCATTGTCAATACCTAGAAAAAAATTAAATAAAGCTTTGGAATATGGTGTTTCTTTGAATCCCAAAAAATGTCAATTTGTAGTGACAGAGGGAAAGTTGTTGGGACATATAGTGTCCAAGGATGGAGTGAGGATTGACCTAGAAATAATAGAAGTCAATCAAAAGGTCATTGCTCCAAAGAATATCAAAGGTGTTCAATCTTTTTTAGGAAAGATAAATTTTGTAAGAAGATTTATTGAAAATTTTGCTGAGATTGTCAAACCAATTATTAAAGTGTTGAAAAAAGATGCAAAGTTTTAGTGGAAAACAATGCAAGAGGCACCTGTTTTGAAGTCCCCTGATTACAGTAAGCCTTTCACACTATTCTCATTTGCATCTTTCCATACAATTGTTGTTGTTTTACTAAAAAAATATGAGGGTTTTGAGCATCCTATTGTATTTTTTATCAAATCCCTTCAAGCTGCAGAATTAAATTATGAAATAATGGAAAAGAAAGAATATGCTTTGGCAAAAGCTATAAAATAATTGAGACCTTATTTGGTTTGTGCCAAAGTATTAGCATTTGTACCTCAATCAGTAGTAAAGGACATCCTTACTCAATCAGAAGTCACTGGTAAGAGATGCAAATAGATTAATAGAATTGAAGAGTTTAATTTGAAAATCCATATTACCAAATTGGTAAGAGGACAAGGCTTAGAAAAATTAATGACATAAGAAAACTTAGACTTGGTGCAAGTAAATAATATAAAGGTACAGGATTCAATAGTAACTAGTATTGAAAGACAACCTTTTATGTTGATATCATATACTCTCTGAAGAATGCCAAGTTCCCTCAGGTTATGACATAGAATCAGAAAAGGAATCTCATATTACAAGCTCAAAGGTACACCCTAGTGCAAGGAGATTTGTATTGGAAAGATAGAAATGGTGTACTATTATTATGTTTAGATCAGAGTCAAGCTGAGAAGATCCTAGTTGAAGTTCATGTTGGAGTATGTGGAGGATACTTCTCTTCCAAGACCACTGCCCATAAAATTTTAAGGGCTAGATATTATTCGCCTAGCTTATTCAAAGATACTCATGCATTTGTTAAAAAGTGTGAACCTTGTCAAAGGTTTTCAAATAAGTTGAAATTCTCAAGTGCCCTGTTATTAAATCTTGTAAGTACTGAAGCACCTTTTTTCATGTGGGGGATTGACTTCATTGGAGAGTTTTCAAATAAATCTAGTGGTAGGCATAGTTGGATACTAGTTGCCACTGATTATTTTTAAAAATGGATAGAGGAAATTCCCACAAAGAAAGAAACTAGTAAAGTGGTCACTGATTTTCTAATGGAAAACATTCTAACCGGATTTGGTGTTCCTACAAAATTAGTAATGGACAATGCTATGTGTTTTAGATCAGATGAAATTAAGGATTTCTGTGATGAGTATGGGATTATGATGTCATATGCTTCCCCATACCATCCTAAAGGAAATGGCCAAGTAGAATCTAGCAACAAGAGCATATTGAAAATCTTGAAGAAGACCCTTGAGAAGAATAAAAGAGCTTGGCATACAAAATTGAAACTTTCTCTATGGGATGGCATGATAACAGTGAAAAAGGAAATAGTTAAGTCACATTTTGAACTTGTATATGGTATGCAATCCAGAATGCCCATGAATAATTTACTTTGAGTATATAAGTTTATTCAAGAAGAAGACCTAGATATTTCTGAACCTATGCAAGATAGGATGATGCAGTAAGAGGCAATAGATAAATTAGTGAAATCCCTAATCCACTATAAAAGATACTGAGTATTAGTAATCATTTGAAGGTACACTCACCTAAGCCTATGGATCTCAAAGAAGAAGGGGGAACTAGTCCTCATCAATTAGGCTTTCTCTTGCATGAGTTAAATTGGAAATATAAAGAGTAAGCATTCACACTATATTAAGAACTTGCAAGAAAAATCCCTCACAAATCCGAAGAAAAATATGGAACTAGTGGATACACCCACATGTAGTTGCTGAGAAAATAGTAAAGGTTACTTGGGTAGAATTTATGATATCCCTAAATATGAACTTGTATATATGCTACAATTATTACCCCAAATTATGGTCAAAGTTCCATTGTTAGAAATATTAATAATAGATGAACATAAATAAAAGGCTTTGGCATGGGTGAAAGGTCCATAGTTGAATAAGCAGAAAAACAATTGACGGTGCTTCAAATGATAAGAAGAAGGTGTCTCAAGATAATAAAATTAATCATCAGGAATTAGTTTCATAGATTCCTCATATGTATATAGATAGTACTGTAAATACATGTCTTGGGACTATTGATCCTTTTTTTTTAGTGTCATAATTAATGGAAAGGTGCTAAAAATTTGTATGATAGATTCTAGTACATCCAATACTATAATGTCGGTAAAAATGATGGAGTATTTGGGTTTAAAATTTGATACAACTCAGGGTAGATGATGTAGGATGGATTCAAATGATGTTCTTGTCATAGGTACCATTAAGGCCTTGCCTTATAGGTTGAAAATTTTCCCTAAAAAGGAGATGAAAATTAGCATACTAGTGGTGTACATTCCTGCTCATTATGGTTTGTTATTATCAAGAAAGTGGAGTGCGTCTATGGGAGGGAGCCTGCAATGTGATCTTTCTTTTGCCACTTTTTGCATTGATGAAAAAAAGGTCAAGGTATGAAAGGAGTCTAGGGTTCCTCATATGAAGACTATAATCCTGATGAAAACATGTTTGGTTTTGTTGATACTAATTTAGAGAATTTTAGTGTGGAGAATCCACCATAAGTGATAAAACCTCCAGACCCACTGGTTAGTAAAATGGAGAAACAAATGGCAGATGATGGCTTGTGGAACATTTTTTTTTATGGAGCTTGTACCAGAGATAGTTTAAGAGAAGGAGTGTTGTTGATTTCCCCATTGGGTAAGAATTTCAAGTTATCTTTTTATTTAACATTCATTTGTAGAAATAATGTTGTCGAGTATGAATCCCTGCTTATGTTTTTGAGACTTGTAAATAAGTATGGTATAAAAATTATTAGTGGTGGGTGATTCTGAGTTGGTTATATCTCAAGTCAAAGGTAAATATGCATCTAAGAACAAAAGGCTAAAATAGTATAGGAATACTGTGTGGGATGAAATTAAACATTTTGAAGCTCTTGGCATAGAATGGATGGAAAGAAATAACAACAAGATGGAAGACCTACTGGAAAATATTGCTCTAAAGCTTTACAATATCACATTTGTTGGGATCTCTTAGGTAGAGGTTCATGTTAGACCTTCTATGCCTAATAACATTGAAAGCTGGCAAGTATTTGATGATGATCATGATGTTTTGAGATTTTTGCATTGCCAAGATGGATATATAGGACATGAGATATATTTTAATGCTTTTGTTGAAGAAGTAGATGGTAAAGAAAATGTTTTTGGTCAAGAAATTCTTCATCTCAAGTCAAATAAGATTCCAAAAGGGTTAGTGGCTCTAGAAAAGGATTTTGACCATAAAGATAAATTGAATGATACAAATATTGTTGTGAAATCTGAGGATCTAGAGGAAATTAATTTGGGAGATGAGAAGGCCCCAAAAAATGTACATATTGGAAGAAAGATGTCTTCCCAGGTAGAAAGAAATCTTATTGATCTATTAAAAAGGTACAAGAATTTTTTTGCATGGACCTATGATGACCTCAACGCATATAGGGAGGATTTATTCAAGCATGAATTTCCTTTAAAAGAAGAGGATAATGCTTTTAGACAGAAGCAAAGAACTATAAATCCCACATTATGACCTAAGATGGAACAAGAGTTAATGGAGTTAAGGGATGCAGGGATAATAAAGCCTATTAGGCATTCTTCTTGGGTTTCAAACTTGGTTCCTATTAGCAAGAGGAACAGAGACATTAGGCTATGTGCTAATTTTAGGAATTTGAATATTTCTTCACTTAAAGATTACGATGCTCTCCCAAATATGGAAAATATGTTGGAGAGAGTTACTGGCTACGAATTGATGTCCATGATGGAAATTTTTTTCTAGGTACAATCAGATAATGGTAAAATAGTTAGAACAATTTACAATTTCCTTTACTACACCTTTGGGAACATATGTCTATATCAAAATGTCTTTCGGTTTCATAAATGTTGATGCAACATTTCAGAGAGCTATGGATGTTGCATTTTCAGATTTTTTACAAAAATTCTTGGAATTTTATGACGATGATCTTACAACTTATTATAAGAAAGAGGAGCAGAAATGTGAGCACCTAGAAAATATTTTCAAGGGGGCACTGGAATATGGGATTTCTTTGAATCCTAGAAAGTGTACTTTCAGAGTAACTGAGGGTAAGTTATTAGGGCATACTTTTTCAAAGGAAGGAGTTAGAATTGATCCAAAAAGAGTTATTTCTATTGATAAAATCCCTCTTCATAAGAATGTAAAAGGCATATAGTCTCTCTTTGTTTAGGTGAACTTTTTAAGTTGTTTTGTTACAAACTTTGATGAAAAGAGTAGGCCCATTTCAAAGATATTGAAAAAAGATGCCAAGGTGGAATGAAATAGAGAAGCTACCTAGGCTTTCCAAAAAATCAAGCAAGAAATCAAGGATGCCCCTATGCTTAGAACTCTAGATTATTCTAAACCAATGAATATTTTTTCTTTTGAATCTTTCCAAACAATTTTTGTTGTTTTACTATAGAAGAATGAAGAAGGATTTGAACAACCCATTTCTTTTTTCAGTAAATCACTACAAGCTGCAGAGATCAAATATGATATTAGTGAAAAGAAAGCACATATGTTGATAAAATGTGTTTAGATGTTAATTTGTGGGTGCAATTATGGTGGCATATGTTCCTTCAGCTACAGTAAATCACGTCTTTACCCAATAAGAGGTGTCAGGAAAGAGACACATATGGATAAACCAGATTCAAGAATTCAACATTGACATGCAGATCACAAAATTGGTTAGAGGGAAGGGATTAGAGAAACTAATGGATAATGCAAATTTAGATGCTAATCACATCAATACCTTGGAGGAGGAACAAAGACCTTTTATATGTACTCTTGACCACTTTGATTGGTATGAAGATGTTATTTATTATTTACAAAGAATGAATTGTCCTTCAGGAATAGATGAAAATAAAAATAGAACTCTGAAGTTACAAGCTATTCACTTTTCTTTAATCAGAGACACGTTATGGTGGAGATATCCTAAAGGAGTTTTGTTGAAATGTGTAGACATGGAACAAGATGAAAAAATCTTGCAAGAAATGCATACTGGTGTATGCGGTGGCCATTATATGGAAAAGACCACTGCACATAAAGTCCTTAGAGTAGAGTTTTGGTGGCCTACCATTTTTAAGGATGCTCATTAACTTGTCAATAAATGTGATTCTTGTCAACATTTCTCTGGTAAGTTAAAAAAAATTTGGAGATGTACCTTTGAAACCAATGGAAGTACAGGCCCCTTTTTAACAATCGGGTATTGAATTCATAGGGGAGATATTAAATAAATATAGCAAGGGGAATTCATGGATAATTTTTGCCACAAACTATTTTACTAAGTGGGTAGAAGCAATCCCCACTAAAAGAGCAACCCGTAAAGTAGTCATTGATTTCTTGCTAAATAATATTGTCACAATATTTGGATATCATGAGTGAATTGTTTCCAACAATGCCATGTGTTTTAGATTTGAAGAATACACAAAATTTTGTGCAAATTATGGCATACAAACATCTTATTATTCACCTTATCACCCACAGGGAAATGGTCAAGCTGAATCTAGCAATAAGAATCTTCTCAAAATTATTAAAAGAGTTTTGGATAACAAAAAGGCTTGGGACTCAAAATTATTGTTGGTTGTCTGGGAAGATAAGGTAACCAGTAAAAAATTAATTGGATGTGTACCATTTGATTTGGTGTATGGGATTCAGGCTAGGTTTCCTCAAAACAATATAATGCAAATGTACAAGTTTGTACAAATGTATGATGATGACATTGATAATGATATGCAGCCGAGGATTAGTGACCTGATTGAACTAGATGAAACAAGAAGAGAAGCTTCTACAAGAAATGCAAAGCTTCAATTACAAGTAAAAATCTTGTATGACAGGAAATCAATTACAAGGCAATTCAATATCGGAGACTCTGTACTGATGTGGAATGCCAAGTTGGAAGATAAAGGAAAATGTAGTAAATTTGATCCAATTTGGCTAGGATCATATGTTGTTTATGAAAAAAGGGGAGAAAATTCTTATTTTCTCAAGGAGCTGACTGGTTACATTTTAGAATTGCATGTTCATGGACAATTCCTTAAACACTACATTTCCTAAAGCAGCCCTTTTTTCCATGATCAGTAGTTAGCTAGTTTGTATTTTTTTTTTGTTTCTTGTTTTTGTGTTGGTTAGGTTTTGTTTTGTTGTCCGGTCTTCTCTTCCAGAAGATTCTACATTCTTTCATCATTTCCTGCATAAATGAACATCCCCAATAAGAGCCAATGGTTGTACTATTTTGAATACTAGGGTTTTGTCTAGGCTTACCCTATTTTATTTTATGAATCACGACTATCTTATGTTTTGTTATTACTTTTTCACTTAAGTGAAGGGTTGTGATGTCGTTTGCGTGGCTTGTTATTTTATCCTTTTACAAAATTATCATGTTCAAAATCCCACGAGTTTTTTTATTATGCTTAATTTTTATTTCAGGGTGGGTCCTGGAAATTTGATTAGTTGGCTTTCCACATGTCTCCAGGCAATAAGTTATTTTTACAAGCTCAGATTACAAGTGTCATCCATCTGTAGATTAAGTTATATGTAAATCAATGGTTATGCACTATTTCGTGATCACAGTTTGCAATATGTTGTATATCACACAGTAGCAAAAAGGTGACACATGTTCTTAGTGAGTGGCTCTCAACAGTTGAAAAGTGTGAATAAAAAAACATGGGACACTTATAAATTGGTTGTCAATTGCCAGCTACGATCCACGGAGATGGATGACAGGTAGATTGTTAAAACTCAGTTTACTTAAAGTGAATCTTTTAGCACATGTGTTGATTTTTGAGGATCTTTTAACCAAGTGGAAAAATATGCTCAAAAGATAATGAACTACAAGAGGAAATGTTGGGATATCAGAGTTAAAAAATGGTAAGATAAAGATGATTTTGTTATCGCATGATCAAAAGATGTAATTGTTTTATACATTATGAAGTAGCGCAATGACGACATGTGGACTTAAAGATAACATTTTTGAAGATGGGATTTCAATGGATTTTTTTGACACCAGTAGGATGCCACATGGAGTCAATAGTGACTAACTAAAATCTCACCGTTCAGTATGCAGTTTTAAAGATTGATGTACGGTCGAGATTTAAATAATTTTTTGTGTCTTCTTCTTACTTTTGCAAATTGATGTGAGTTGATATGACTGTGAGTTATTTGAAAAATGTGCCAGTGTCTCCTGCTTAATTTCTCATAGGTTTTTCAGTGCATAAATTAAAATCAAGAGATTAGGTGTTGAAAGGAGTTACAGAATTTGCAAAATCATTTCTTGATTCTTGGAGGAACCAATTGCAAAGATTGGCGTGTTTTTAACTAGTAATTTTCTATAACTCTTGTCTTGTGTTTTCCTCTCATGCATTTTGGTTGTGTTGTGTAAAGGCTTTCTATTTGGACCAATTGAATGTTAAGATTTTAGTGTGAAATATTTTAGAGATAAAATCATATAGAAAACCAGAAAGTTCTCAATTCAAGATAATCATAGCACTATTAAGAAAACATTTGAGTTATACAAATTATGTAGAGAGAAACCCTTATGATGATTTCTTAGATTTTTTTCTGAATCCACTAATGATTGGGGTGAAGCTAAAATAATTCCCAAAGGTAAAAAGGTTGTCTCTGTTGAGAGACCAAAGATTCAGGTTAAGGAAGGATTTATGTACAACCTAGCATGACCAAATAAGCCATCATAGAGTGATACTCTCAAGGAGGGCTAGATTCTAGAAAAGAGACCTTGAATTGCACTAGGCCCAACATATGATTTTGCTAAGTCATTAAGAAAACACTTGAAAGAAGAATTAAGTATGAAAAATAGAAGTCAGAATGATACATCCCCGCAAAGTAGTGATTCCTGCACTACATGTCTTCAGAATGATGAAGAAGTTGATGATGAAGTCCCTGAGTCATCTGAACCAGATGTAAAAGGAAAAAGGAAATTGCAAGATGTTTCCACTACTCCCTCATCATCAAAGAAGAGGAAGCATGTTCTAGGTTTTAACATAGATGATTATTCTTATAAAGATTTTTCTTATAGTTCCCCAGTTGCATCCCCAAAGGTTGTATCTGTAGATTCTCAGGAAAAGATGGTCGTTGACCAATTACTTAAAATGCAGGAACAAGGGACTATAATTATCAGAGAAGAGGAGGTCCAATTTGGTATGATTACTTTACCACCCCCTTAGAATGGAATTTGAGTGTTGATGAAGTGTAGGGGCGAGTGGTAGATATAGTAAGTAGAGATTCTTGTGATACGTATTTTGCAGACGATGCTTTTGTAAAGGAGTGTCCTTTTATACAATTTGTTTGGAGAACCAAGTTGGAGAAATTCAAAAAACTATTTGAGGAGAAACAAGTTATAGAGCCAAAAAAAGATAGAGGAATAATTTAAGATAAGGTAATGAATACAATTAACTTGTAAATCCAAGTAATCGCTCCGGATGAAGGAAGAAAGATGATTGAAGAAGCAATGGTTTTGATATTGCTAGAGTGAGATATTGTTGATGCTTTTTCTTTCCCTATCATTATAAAGAAAAATGATCATGTCTACGAATCTGAAGATGAGGCCATGAAGGAATAAAATGGAGAATTATTTAGTAAGGACCAGTTGCTTTAGCTATCTGGTCATGTAGACACCTAAAACTGGGGAGGTATTCTCTTAGCAAGCAAATATGCAAATCTCAACAAAATGCTTCAAATCTGATCAAAATGGATCAAATCAAAATCAAATGGACATTTATCAATCAAATTGGGATAAAATCATTCAAATCAAGGGATTAATTAAATAATGACATCAAATGATTAAATACAAGCCTAAAAGGATTAATCAAACTATATAATTGATTTTAATCAATTAATTGTATAGTTTAAATCAAAAATCAAGTTGAACCTATTCCCCTACATGACTAATTTAATTAATTGATTGAATTTAATAAATCCTGATATCCTTAAACATGAATTTGAGAAACCAATGAGAATTGAGAATGCAAAGCACATGGATCACTCCTAATTTGCAATCTCAATCACTCATTTGGAACTTTCAATCTCAATCAGTCAAATTTTTTCATTTGTCCAAACCTTTGAGACAAACATTACCATTGTCCCCCCATTCAAAACCATCTCAAAGCCTCTCACTTAACCATGGCTTAATCATGATCAAGTAAATCTACCCCCTACACTTGGGAAAATCCTATAAATACAAGCCATTTTGAGAGCATAACAGATACTATAAATTTGAATACAAAGCATCAAACCTCTTGTCATTTCATAGAAATTTGAGCATATTGAGAGATTATCATAGAATTTTAGCATTAAGGAGATCATTTTGAGTGCATTTGGATCCAATATCATCATAATTTGAGAGAATTGAACAAGATTAAGGCATTTATCTTCATTAAATTCTCATTCTAGGACTATCATTGATAGAGATTAAGGTTGAGAGCTTTATCAACATGCTTAGATAGAGAGCCATGAGATACTTATTATTTAATTGCAATTCTTAGCTTAAAATTTTGTTATTAATCCATAGAACTGTAGTTAAATAAACTAATTTCATGAAGGTATAATTCATTCACACAAAATCACGCCCACCGTGGGGCCTTGAGCCTCAATTCATCATTTTTTTTAATTTTTGTGTGTTTTTCCTTCATTTTTGTGCTAACTTTGCAGGTTGCAGGAGAAATGATGCCTATGAAGAATCTAATGATGTCTACTAGCAGAGAAGTAACGCCTGCAAAATTCCTTCTATTTATTTCTTAAATTTTTTTGTCGCCTATGATATAAAGTGTGACGCAAGCGAGAGTAAAGTGTCACCTCTGACTCAGGAAATGCCGCCTATGAGCTTTCTTTTGACACCTATGAACTATTTTGTGTCACAATTTTCACACTTTTTAACACTTGTGAATGTTATTTTAATGCCTGATAGCTTTTAAATAGCACCTAAGTCACTAGAAAGTGACACCTAAGCTACTTTAAAATAATGCTTATACATAATGAAATGATGCCTGTTAGCAGGTTAAATGTCGCTTCTTTCTTTCTATGTTTTATTTTTTTAAATCATTAAATTCAATTTTCTAACTCTTTGTCACTATTTTTTTTGCAAATGAAAAAGTACTTGAAAGTACAGAAACCAGAGCTAAGGGTTACAAGGGAGAGCAAAGAAGTAAGAGCATTAAAAAAAAAACCTCTGAATATTTGCATAATGCTAGCATTTTGGAATGTTTAGAGAAGGAAGAATATTTGTATGAGCATTATATCAAAATCGTAAAGGCATACAAGAAAATGTTTCATTCCCTAAATTGATTGCATATTTTAAGTTTCTTAGGTGCATTTTGCAATATTTCCAAACAAACTTCATTTTTGTTTTCAATTGTTTTGGTTTTCCTTAATTTTGTGTGGTTGTGTTGAAATAATTTGTTGGAGGAGCTGGAGAGGGAACAATTGCCACTAGGTGAGTAACAAACAAAGAAAAATTTATTAAAAATGTGCCTAACCATTTCTAGCTTCGAAACAAGGTATTTTTCTCATCAAGCTTGCATTGATTAAATTGTGGAAAAATTCTTTGAATCTAGTATAATTAGGGACAACCGATCATTGTCCATTCAAACAAGACATTAGGTATATGCTCTCAACTTTTTGAAGTTGATCAAAAATCCAAAAGTGTCATGTTTGGGTGGTAGAAAGAAAGGGAGGTTAATTGAACCACAGACTTCATTTTTTAAGAACCTCTTTGTTACGAGGTTGAAAAAGAAAATTTGTGCTTGAAGTGTTGGGAAATAAGAACAACAATAGGGATATGCTCTTCACTTTTTAAGTGCATCAAATTCCCAAACTTGTTGAACTAAGTTCAATTTCTTGGTTTTTATATATCATAGATAATTTAGATCCTTAGAGAGCCTATCTCCTAAGTACATCCTTACGAGGATGGTGAGAGGGAATGAACCAAACTGGGAGACAATCTCTTACACCACAATACTATCCGACCCACTATAAACAAATGCACTCTTCCTTAATGGGTTGTAGTGACTAAATTGTGCTTAAGTTTCTTCACTTCCTTTTGTAGTCTTTTGGGATTGTCCAAAATCGTACTTTTGTGCATGTGGGAAGTCAACAAGGGTAAAAGAAATTTTCATGATTTTGAATGGAGATGTTAATTAAAACCTTAATAAGTAGCAAGCTACCTTTTAGAGCCAGCATTGTTTAAAAGCCAAATCTAACTCTAGGTAGATTGATTGGAAGTTATTCTTGTACAAAACCCGTTAAAACAACTGAGAACATACACTTAGTGTGTGTTAGGGTTATGATGCAAACTTGATGTGAGTGTTGCATTTGTATTTACATTTTCAAACAAGAATACCATTTGACAGATCTGATCACAGACTTAACATTTTTAAAAACCCAAAAAAATGTGAAAAAACAACCTGATCTCTAAAGTGTCATGTACAAAAATTTAAAGGATGCCTGAAATACTTTCCTTGATGTTTGTACAATGGAAATCATGCTTGCAAACTTTGAAATACTGCCTAAGTCACTGGAAAGTGATGCCTGGAAATGTTTAAACAATGCCTACTAATGGCCAAATGCCACCTACAAACTGTAGAGTGTCGTGTACAGAATTTCTAGTCACCACCTACACAGTGCAAAGTCACTCTTACACAACAGTGAAGTGATGCCCAAAAACAAATAAGGGAAAATAGAGGGCATTTCCCGAGGGTTTGGAAAGATTTTTAAATCATATTTGGATACCCTTTTCAGATTTATTTCTATCTAGTGCAACAAATAGATCAGATTCTTCAAAAAACATTTATAATGATGAATCTATATGAGAAACAAATAAATCCTATGGTGGAGAATAATTATCAAAATCTCCATAGTAATCAATATGATGAAGTAAGTGAAGATGAAATATTGGAGGCATCCCAAGATCCCATGTTTATGGAAACAAAGAATTTAATTTTGAAGAGGGATAAAGAAGCATATTTTTTAAAGTTGGCTCAATTAGGAGTTACCCTTCCTCATAATGATGATATATAAACCTTAAAGAAGGATGAGGAAAAACAAAAGGATACATCATCTAACAAGCCATGATTAAGATCAATATGTCATTTTCTTTATGGTGATGGGCCATATGTATCTTCATCTTGTTCATGAGACGAAGCATTTAAGTGCAATAAACCTATCTTGGATCAAGGGAAATTTCATGAAAACCCTATTTGTGATCAAGATAATCAAGAGAATAAAGAGAAAGGTACCCCTCTCAAGAAAGACCTAATGCACAAACCTCTATCTAGCAAGGTTTCTCCTATAGCCTTAACTCCTTTCACCCTTCATCCATCTCACAAAGCTTCACAACTATCCAAAATTAATTCATAAAAGAGTGAGCCTAATGATGATACTTTTCATGTTGACTATGTCTACCCTCAAGGGATACCTCTAAAATAAACCCAAGCTAGCTTACATCTTGCTGCAAATCATTTCCATGCTTCAAATATTTTAGACCCTAAGATCTCATGTGCTTCAATGCCTATTCAAAAGGATTTTCCATCATTCCTCCAAACATTCCCCACACATATCCAAACATCTACCTTGTCCTTAGAAGTGGATCCATGTCAATATAATAATCCAAAGAGAAAAGAAACAAATATCAATAAAGATCAAGATCAAGATTCTATACAATCCCCTCCCATATTTGATGAAGGTCCTATATGCATAGAATCCTATGATGATCCCCTTGCACCCTTTCATTTCTTCCAAGAAGATATCCCTCCACATCAAGAGATACATACCTCTCCACTTCCAAAGAAAGATCAAGATATCCCTTCCACCATTTCCAATGAACATATTTAAAATCAAGAGCAAAGCACCCTCTCTACACCATCCGGAGATCCTTGTCAAGATCGAAGTATCCCATCAACTCCTTGTTATGATCCTCCATATTCACCTCAAGAAACCATCATTCCTCCAAATTCATTGCATGATAATAAATCCCTTCACGATTCATTTGATCCTATCAAAGTTGTTCCTATGAAATTTCTTCATGAGCCTATTGGTATAAACATAAATCTTAAAGATGAAAACCTCGGAAATGCAGCTCATTCCAAAGATGTTGATATCCATTTCACACCTTATCTCCCTCCATTAAAATACAACCATATGCCTTCACCATCCTCCAAATCCATTTTGGGTTTCTATGTCCCAAAACTAAATTCTTCATCCCTTCCATCTGTATTAGGTCCCTATATTCCTCCATCAATCATGTCTTCCATCCCTAGGTCTCCATTCACTTACCCTACCATGTATCAAGATCAATGAAGGCACACATACTTGAAGAATTTACAAACACCAATCCATATGAACTCTCCATATTCTTCCTATTCACCCATAGTTCCTAGGTCTTTTGGAAGCAATTTGGATGTGCAACATAAAAATCAGAAATCTAGGAATCCACATATGTATAAAGATTACCATGTCCCATCTAATTGACATGTGAATGAGAATAAAAAACAAATATCCAAAATGCCGCAAAGATCCACCAAGAAAAAATAAATATCCAAGAGACAACAAAGGTCCACCAAGAAAAAAGAAAAATCAAAGAAAATGTGGGTTCCTAAATCCCGCATTAAAGATATGCATTCAAAAGCATCATAAAAGAAGGAAAAATCAAAGATTATGTGGATTCCCAAGTCACTATTGAAAGACTTTCTCACAAAATAAAAATCAAAGTTGACATTCAAGCTTCCAAAGGCTTCCATCATGTCTCCTTCTAAACATTTTCCACTTTCCAAATATACTTTGGGTTCCTATATCCCAAAATCCACTATCTTAGCTACATCCTCACCTCCTTCATTCATTTTTCCTCCATCATTCCACCACTCTTCTTGGAGTGTGTGTCAAATTTTATCTTGCCAACATTTCCATCCATAGCATACCTTCTTCTTATCCTCGCATTCATTATCCAACACATACTTTCCATATTTCCAT
Organism: Thuja plicata; assembly: GCA_018584345.1. Taxonomy (NCBI): domain Eukaryota; kingdom Viridiplantae; phylum Streptophyta; class Pinopsida; order Cupressales; family Cupressaceae; genus Thuja; species Thuja plicata. The sequence continues at coordinate 961,831 of MU228067.1, read as the reverse complement.
CCCTCTTATCCAATCTATGGCATAAAACCTTTACCACCATCTACCGTTATCCTCCATATGTATCCTTTATCATCACCTTATCAATATCTTTGAGCATCCTATCCATATGCATGGTTTATTATAGCATATCTTTCAGAAGAAAATTGTCCAAAGATCCAGATGTTGGGGAAATTTTGAAAAATACAAAAAAAGAAAAAAATAGAAAAGTGCCTTGGTGAAAACTTGGTAAACAGGCACCTTGGTAGAAAAATTAAAGAGAAATAAATTTGTCCTATGGTAAAAAACACTTCTTGTGGTGCCTTGGGAAAGTACCATAATGAAAACCTGGCAAACAGGCATCATGCGTAATTCCTCCTCTTGCACTCTACACTTGGGGGAACGTTTAATCCATGATATCCTCCATCTTCTTACCATTTATCTCACTTACATCTATATTTCATATTTTACCTTTGGTATTGAAAAGGTTGAACATATCCATGAGAATCAAGTATCTTGACATCCATTATCTTACTATCAGCGTATTCACTTGTTGCATGCTACCCTATCATGATCTTGCTTATCCCAAATCTACCTTCATTATTCATCAGGAGTCTTGCAATAATCCCAAACCATTCCCTCATAGCCTCCATCACCCCTTTATCTTGATTGTGCTATCCTATCCACATCTTACCCAAATTATACCATTGGTCTTGATTGGAAATGAAAGACATAAAGTGCAAAATTTGGTTATCAAAAACCTCTTGACATGTCCACTATTTTGGATCACTCACTTTCAGGACATCAGGTCATTATCTTACATGCTATCTAGCATGGCATCCTTGAATTTAGTTTCTTATCCAAAATATGTTTCACATTGCTATATCCTTTTTTCTTAGCTTGGGTAATCTTGAGGAGATGGTCCTATGGGTCACATTCACATTCTTCATCCATAAATGACATTTCCATTTCTAATCCATCAACTTGCAAATCCATCTGTCATGACCTATAGCTTTCTAAACATTGCAGGCAAACCAAGGTGATCTTGTTTGAGAGCTGGTAATATTCTAAAAAATCTAAAAAATCCAAAAACATGAAAAAAAATCCAAAAACATTAAAAAATCCAAAATTCTAAAAATATTTTCATAAAGTCTTTCTGACCTACATTGCCAAATCTTGGTCACATACTAGGTTTCATTTTCCTAGGATTTATACATGTTTTCATATTCACTTGGGGGCAGAGCATTGGTTTTAAAATGAACGGATTTGATAAAGTGCTACTTTTTGGTAACATGTCAAAGGAGATTTTCAGAGCTTCAGAGGAGAGATATTGTTGAACCTTTGATGGATATGATTGTTCAAATCAAACATTTGATTTTGCAACTTGATCCTTATGTTAGAATAGTCCCAAAGGATAACTGAGAGGGGGGGTGAATCAATTATCAGTTACTTAAGTCCTTTTTTCTTCTTTACCTTTAGTATATAACAAAGTAAATGCATAATCAGATAACACAGTACTAAACACACAATTTGATTATGGGGAAACCAAATGGTAAAAACCCCGGTGGGAATTAGCACCCACAATGAACTATACTTGTTTGTAGTAATCCATGTTAGAAGATATTTCAACCTTTTTGGAGTTTTACAATACAATGAAATAAGTATAATGACCTGGTTAGGAGTCTTTTATAAATAACCCTGTTAGGGGTGGTGGACTTACTGTCCAAAAGCTCACTACTAGATGGTGAAGGCTACAACCTTCTATATAAAAAATATGTACTATATCTAATGATGAAATATAGAGTAGACCTATTGTCTTGATTAGTTCCAGTGTATTACAATCTTTCACTTCTTCACATAGACCCTTGATGAATGAACCAACTCTGATAATCTACTCTGTACATCTTTCTTCACATTTCGTATCATTCACACTTAGCGTATCACAATTGAAATACCATAAGTATCTTCTCCAAATTAGAAGGTCATGTCGGCTCTTAGAAACACTTCATAAACATCTTAGTTGGCTTAACTAAGCACGCAAACAATATTAAGTCTGTGCAAGTCAATGCTTAACAGACGTGACACTTCACTGAGTCAACCTCACAAAATTAACCATAACTTTGCAATCGTCTTGAAACACATTTGGCACCTTTGGATTTATATCCTCAACTCATAATTAATCATTCATATACACACACATATCCTAAAGATAGGCGCAACTCATAACACACATTATATACGTCGGCCCTAAACTGTTATACTTCCAGAACTGTAATTGCTAATAACAGAATTGCATAACTTTACTAAAACATCATATCTGGGTCTATGTGTATGAACATAACATAATAAACATGTCAAAAACATGTATCTATCCATGCAAGTCTTCATGTCATCATTCAGATAAGTTCATACATAATTACTACTGTGTATTATATGTTGTCATCAATGACAAACATACAAACAATCAACTCTCAGAATCAAATCTCCAATAATCTCCCCCTTTGACATTGATGGCAACATATGATATCAAAAAAATCCTCTGTTCCTGGTGTCCTCTTTCTTTTACAATCTTCTCAATATCCTCATCAAAAATTTCTCTAAACTGCTGTAGTTCCTCTATCTATAATTTGTTCTATGTGTATACTCCCCCAGAGTATATTCTCCCCCTTAGTACATAATCCTCCTTACTATATACTCCCCCTTTGACATCAATGGAAAAGGGAACCATAGTCTTTTTAGGTATAGGTACTACTCCAGAAGTAGAGTATTCAACCATTCATCAGTCACTTAATGACTGATGTCTTTTGCTATTTCTTCTAAACAGACTTAGGAGAGGGAATTACTCCCAACTTCTCCCTGAGATACTCAAAAGTATCCTTTGATAAGGGCTTTGTGAAAATATCTACCAACTATTCTTTTGTGCTCACATAGTCCAATTTCACTTCTTTGACTACAACCTTCTCTCTTAAGAAATGGTACTTGATCTCTATGTGTTTTGTCTTTGTGTGCATGATAGGTTTTTTAGACATGTTGATAGTGCTAGTATTATCACAATGATTAAAAATAGGATAATCAACCTGAATGCCAAAGTCTTTAACCATCTACTTGATCCAAACCATAGTTGAACAATTCAGTGCTGTTGCAACATATTCAGCTTTTGTTGTTGACTGAGAAATACAGTTCTTCTTCTTGCTTATCCAAGAAACCAACCTATCTCCAACGAATACTGCTCCTCCTAAAGTTCTCTTTCTGTCATCAATACAACCTTCCCAATCTACATATGTATATACATGAAGCTTTACATTCTCTAATTTAGGATACCATAAACCATAGTCTATAGTTCCCTTTAGATATCTGAATATCCTTTTGAATACCATTAGGTGACTCTGCTTAGGTTCGGCTGTAAATCTTCCAACAATGCCAACTGCATTAGATATGTTAGGTCTAGATTGAGTTAGCTAAATGAGTTTACCAATCATAGATTTGTACAATGTCTTATCAACTGCTATGGAGTCATCATCTTTTGAAAGCTTGCTTCCTGTTATCATGGGAGTGCATACTAGCTTACAATCATCCATCTGAAAGGTCTTCAGTATTTCCTTCACATATTTAGACTGATTAATGAATATACCTTTATCTATTTTCTTTACATTTAATCCCAAAAAGTATTTTATAGGACCAATGATACTCATTTCAAATTCATTCTGCATTTCTTTTGCAAATGCTTTACTGAGCTTATCATTACCCCCAAAGATAATGTCAACAACAAATATAGAAACTAACAATAATCCATCAAGTGTTTCTCTTGTGAATAGGTTATAATCTCTTGCTCCTTTCTTGAATCCAATCTTGGTAAGATAACCATCAAGTCTCTCATACCAAGCTCTTGGGGCTTGCTTAAGACCATAGAGTGCTTTCTTCAATTTGCATACCATGTCTGGTTCCTCTGAAAGACTAAATACTTTAGGCTATTCAATGTAGACTTCTTCATTTAAATCACCATTTATAAAATCTAATTTTACATCCATTTGATATACTTTAAAGTCTTTAACTGTTGCATATGCCAAGAACAACTTTATGGCTTCTAGTCTGTTCACAGGGGCAAAAGTATCAATGTAGTCTTTTCCTTCTCTCTGCGCATATCCTTGCATACCAATCTTTCTTTGTTTCTAACTACTGTACCATCTTCATTCATCTTGTTTCTAAATACCCACTTTGTTCCAATCACATTTTTGTCACTAGGTCTAGGGACCAATTCCTATGTGTCATTTCTGATTATCTGATCTAATTCTTCTTTCATTGCATTCTTTCAATCAGAATCATTACAAGCGTCTTCAACACTTAAGGGTTCAATCTGTGAAATTAAACATACCTCTTCATCCATTGCTAGACCTTTTACTTTAGATCTGGTCAAAATACTATTGCTCTGATCTCCAATGATATCATCTTTAGAGTGGTATCTAGATGTGAATTTTGGAACCTTAGGTGTATCTTCTTCTTCTATAGTCTGTGATTCTTCTCTGCTTGATTCAGGGTCATTGCATGAGACATCAATGCAATCAAACATTTCTTCCATAACAGTATCTTTTTTGTTAGATCTAGATTCATCCTCAATCATAGGTGCATATTCATAGTATCTTTCTTGAACCATAAAATTTTCATCAATCTTAACATGTGTGCTTTCAATTATCTTCTTTAATCTCAAATTTAAACATCTATATACTTTGCTTTTAGTAGAATAACCAAGGAAAATACCTTCATCACTTCTAGTATCAAACTTACCAACACCATCATCTCTCTTGATGTAGCACTTGCTGCCAAAGATTCTAAAGTATTTTACTGTAGGTACATTGCCAAACCAAAGTTCATAGGATGTCTTATCCGCGCCTAGCCTCAATTGGGTTCTGTTGATAGTATATGCTATTGTGTTCACTGCATCTCTCCAATAGGTGTGCGCAACTTTTCCTTGAATCATCATAGTGCGCACTGTATCAAGTATGATCTTGTTCCTCCTTTCTGCAATCCTATTCTGTTGAGGGATTCTAGGTGCACTCAATTATCTTTTAATACCATGCTCTTCACAATAGTCATAAAACTGATCAGAGGTGAACTCTCCTCCTCTATCTAATCTTAGACATTTCAGTTTCAATCCGGATTCATTCTCAACTTTAGCTTTGAATATTTTTGAACTTCTCAAAGGCTTCAGACTTCTCCTTTAAGAATGCAACCCACATCATCCTATAAAAATCATCAACAAACAAAATGAAATACCTTTCTCCATAGTATGATCTTGTTTGAGTAGGACCACACAAATCTGTATGCACTA
>MU228067.1:915771-929150 GCA_018584345.1 Thuja plicata | reverse complement strand
GGTTCATGTCTATCTTTTGAAGCTGTGTAATCTCTCATGTATGAACAAGCTGGATTACATAAATGATATATGGTGCAATTTTACTCTTTTCTACTGTTGTCTCTTTACTTTGAATGTATGCTTTTCTGTGTTAAAGTTTATAAGGTATTCAATAACACTCTAGTTATAAGGTAACCATCTAATTGTTTACAATTTTCTTTCAAGGAGAGAATTAAATGTTGTGAATGATTTCAAGAAGCATACTACTTTGTTAAGGATTTGATACAGTGGTCTTAAGGTAACAAGATAGTTTGTAAGGCAACCTATCCTAATTGTTTGAGCTGTAAGGCTGTTTAGTGTATGTTGTTTTTGTGATTTCTTTGCTTATTATTGACTCTGCAGCCCAAAGGATAGACACTGGTCTGGAAAATAGTCTGAATATCTATCTGTGTCTCAGATATTCCAAGTTATCAGAACCAAATCAATTAAAAACTCTGTTACTAAGAACATATAAGCTGAACTTGTTTAAAGGACTTCTGTCAGTAGGACACTGTCCATAGTATTGATTCCTTGAAGAGTGAATCAACTAGGTTAACCCTCCTATCAAGAAAAGGAAGAAGGATGAGAATCCTTGTATCACTGGTTATTGTTATGTTAATAACTATGATTTGTATGGTAATATCTTTTTTATGGTTATGCTTGGTCATCAGCAAGATAATTCATAAGTTGGTCCAATAAAGATACATAGCTAATCAGTGTCCACATCAACAAATACTGTGTTAACAGCAATTTTAAGAGGTAAAACCTTCCTGAGCATATGTGGAGCTCAAAAACGAAGAAAGATATTATCCAATCCTTAGAAATTAGGCTTTTCTTGTCTCTGAATCAGAATTAGAAGGTATAACTTTCAGATAGACATTTCAAGCACTGTGATTCATACAAGAAAAATCCCTAATGGGCAGAAAAACAATTTTTGCCTTCTCCTCGGCGAGTTTTTACCTAGAAGGTAGGTTTCTACATAATACAAATCGGATGCACGGGAGACACTTAAATCTAAAATTTATGAGGAAATTGATGACTAGGTTCAAATGTGAGTCTTCACAGGTGTAATAGTGCCATCTCGACTTGAAAGGATTTAAAATTTGCTTCTTGGCAGAAAATTACTTCTAAGCTTCTCCTCGGCGGAAAATAGACTCTCAAGGGCATTTTTCGCCAAAATAATTTAAGTGACAAAAAAAAGAAAATGGTGGCCTTGAGGAACATTGGTAAGGCCTAAGGATATAAATGGGGTTATTGGTTTCAGTTGGGTCAGTAAAATGTGAGTCTATGGCCCTTGGTGGAAAATTTATTTTCGGCATTCTCCTCGGTAGGTTTTCACCTACAGAGTGTGTTTTCTGCAGATGACAAGTTAAAGAATATTAGCGGTTGGCGGAAGTTAGAAATAGATGATTTGAAGTTAAAATGATTATTGCACTCAAGGGGAATCTCTACATGTAAAATAAATGATCAAATGATGAAGTATTTAAAGTAAGAAGTCTTCCCGGCGGAAAATCAAAATTTACCTTCTCCTCGGTAGGCTTTTACCCATGAAGGTAATTTTCCACAAAATAACATAATTAAAGTAACAGGTTATGGATTTTTTTGAAATATGTTGGTAAACCTTTACAAAGGCAATTGAAACCATTTGACTCTAATATTTAATGAAAAACTAAAGATAAATGATTATTGGCGGAAAAGCATAAAATAGCTTCTCCATTACTCCAACAGGCGGGTTTTGACTTGCGTGGTGCATTTTCTGCCAAATCAATATACACAAGATCTTTAAGGAAAATTCAATCCCACATGTAACTTAAGGCATAAAACAAAGATAATAAAGTTGTCACTTGTCATTGTAGCATTGTAAAAAGGCTAAAATTGCCCTTGAAAGATTTTTGAGTAAGGAGTACTCCAAAAGCATTTCTCCACCAAAGGAGAAGTGGAAAAATAATCTTTTGATGCTCCCAGAAAGTTACCGTTATACTTACCCTAAGTGAAAAGATATTTTCTAATGACCCGTAGAGGTGAGGTAGTAAGTTCAAATAAATTTGTTTGCTTCATAACAGATATTTTCATATTGATTAGTATTTTTTACTCGTGTGGCATGGTAAGTAGGAAATTAACAATAAAAATTTAGAAGTTTATAAAAACTAAAGAAGTGTAGTAAACAAGAGTTACTATTTGTTTGTCAATTTGCTTGAATTAATTTTTGATTATAGCTACTTCTTTCTTTCATACCATTGAGATAAACTTTTGGTTCTTAATTCAAGTTGATGTAAACATGGCCACTAGATTCATGGGATTCAATGGGTTGAACGGTATTACATATGAATGGCACAAAATCATAGACACTTCTCTAAGGTTCTTCAACATACATGGCTTCCAGAATAGATTGAACACAGAACAGATACATTCTATTATGGAGAAGTTGAAGGAGAGCGGGTTAGTTGAAGTCGTCAACTTTCCTATTGCAGTTCATGCCCAAGAGTTTGTCCTTGAATGCATAGCTCATTACAATCTGAATACCAAGCAGATCCTTTTCTCCAATGACACAGTGTTTCTCTCTATCGACTGAGACTTTGTCCAGAACTGCCTTCATATTCCAGAGCAAGCTGAATACTCGGAGCTGACCTACAACCAAGCAGTCACTGAGTATGGAGTAAAGAAGATGACATGGAGGAAGGAGATGATGAAAAACTCATTCCAAAAGCCCATGAGTGCAAAGGGAAAATTGCCTAAGACACTTTATGGCATAAACCTGAAGCCAAAAATTATAGACATCCTGGTATTACTCCATAGGATCAGAGGTGAGAGCAATGCATTTAACTTTGTGAAGCATCATTTCTTTTTAGTCCAAGTGAATTTCTCCCAGCACAATTTTATTGACTGGGCTCACATGGTAAGAGAAAATATTTCAAATACCCTCAATAGAGCTAAATACCAGAATGAGTTTTATATGTCTTCAGTTTTACTGTATCTCAGAGATGCAATTCAAATTTGGCCAGGGCTTCCAAGGCTGGAGGAATTCCCAGATGATGTAAAATGTTATGAATTCTTTCCCTATTTACAATTGCATAATAGCTACGCTGAGTATATCAAGGTCAATGATGTGTTTATAGTGAGATTATGTAGGGATTTGTAAGGTTGCCCAGAAAGGAGATTTTCTCCAGGAGCTATGACATTATCAACCAATATGGGTGTTATATTATCCAATTTGGAAATTTCTCATATATTCGTCTTGCAGGATTTGATGGCTTCCCCTTGAAGCTACCCAGGTATCTTGATGACATGATTGTGCTAGTTAAATTAATGAGGAAAGAAATCCAAGTGAACCTGGTCTGTGCAGGTGCTAGAAAGAAAGGCTACAAGTTCCCCATGACTATCAGAGCCTATAGTTGTGCATCGCGGTCTAATGCAAAGAATTTTTTGAGTGTATTCTTGAAAAAAATTTGTTGACGAGACTTTGTGATCTGCTCTACCAACAGAGATAAGTTGTCACCAGGTACTGGGGTACCAGCCAACTCTGCCTATATAGTTATATCAGAGAATGAATTCTCCTAGCCTTTAAGCACCTGGTAGTCAGGTCTCACCAGTGTGGGGGAGCTAATTTGTGTAGGTGACTATTGTTTGAGGGGATAGTTAGTTTTTACTCATCTTCTCAGGAATTTTAAAAGGGATGGGGTTTCCTACGAGCATTTGGATTATCAAAGAAAACTCAAAAGATAGATCAAGGTTAGACTTATATCTCTACCTATAGCTATGTAATATGTATTCAAACATCAAAAAATTCTCCAATGAAAGAAAAATACACTAAATACCAAATATACAATGAACCAATGATTCACATGCATTCAATAGAAAAAGGAGATAAGATCAATAATCTAAACTAAAACATAGGAGCAAAGGACAGAAGAAAACATACTACACTAAAGATGTTTTCTAACTTCAAAGATCAAAACAACAACACATGGCCTCAAGATGTTCTTCCTTCTTTCATTAACTTGAAATGATTCCAGCATCACTGGTGAGTACATTCATGGCTCCAGGAGAGAATTCTAAGCTACTGAGTATAACTCAACATTGAGCTCCTGGGAACAACTAAAATTAAAATGCTATGAACTCAAAATACTATGCTTCTATTACTGCTGGACTACAAAATCATCAGTTTCTCCAACCCTTGCTATGGCGTCAAACTTCTTATTTATACACAAACTTGACCTAAAACTTCACCTAATCTACCTATACACTTGCTAAATATAATACATTATCCATGGTCGGTACTACCTGCAACACTTACAATCACCTTGATATGTACAAAGGTCTGACAAGATAGAAGAAGAAGATAGAGGAGAAATATAGATGAATCAACCTAAAGAAGAGAGCCAAGGTACTTATGGAAGAAATTTGCTTGTCATGGTAATCCAGGCCACATGCCTCATTAATGTAAATTGTGGCTCCTTGTCTTCAATGCGCACCAGGTAGTTAATGTGGGAGTGGCACCTTGGGAGAATCATCTGTCAAACCCATCTCTTCTGCCTAACATACCCTTATCTGGATCACCTACATTCATACCCTTATTAACTAATAGACAGTGAGCGATCAGCTCTGGGGAACCTTGACGTAGATTGCTATGAATGAATATAGAACTTGGACCCATAATTCTAGAGTTCGGGAGCTTACGCTCCAAGATTAACAAATTTGCAAAACTTCACCCTGCCGGCGGAAATCTCTAGAGACTGAAGGACTTTATTACCTTATACTCTTTTGAATGCCTCCAAGATTTGGAGGATTCCATCTTCATCTATCTCTTTTATACAATTTTGGCACTCTTTGGCTGCCTCCAACTGTTCGCCCACATCCCGGGCGTCTTGAATTCTATGGCCATCTTTGCGGCATCATGTGCCTAGAGCACCATCCAGGTGAGGCGTGACATTTTATCCTTATTAAAATCTCTAGAAGTCAAGAATCATGACTCTATTACCTCATCAAATTTACCAATAGAAAAATCCACCAGAGTACAAGTCTCGGTGCTAAAGGGATCAATTTTTGAAACCCTGCTAACAAATGCCACATACAAATTTAAAGACTTTTCAATTATCAAGACTTTATCCTTTAAGGCCGCTACTAGTTGCTTTCTCATCTCTATTTTGAGACCAAGTCTAGAGTGTTGGACTCAGAGGAACCTGAAATGTTCATCTCCCAAAATTCTTGTTTTTGTAACAATATCTTCGCCGATGTTCATTATTTCCTCGAGCTCGCCGCTCCACTCTTTATACTTTTCTATATCCCCCTCCCACTGGGAAAAGACATCGTTCACCAGGCCCAAGATGTTGTTTTCCTAGTGGAGGTCCGAGAGTGTGGCTATCAGGAAGAGCCTTACAGATCCTATCTTCTCATCCACACAATCATCTACTGCTTGCACTTTCTTCTTCATGGTTCTCATTGCATTATTGTCACCATGTGGGAGCAGTGTTCTAGAGATGGAGGCCTCTGGAGGAATTACAGCTAGAGGTTGCGTCAACTTTGTAAGAAGCCTGAGGAGATTAGAACTTTCTTCTTTTTCCTCCTTTAGCTTTTGGGCTTGTTTGTCGTATCGAGCCTCAATCGCCTGGCTAGCCTCTTTTAACAGGTCTAACTCTTCTTCAAGGGAGGAAGGGTTAAGATCCATAGGAATGTTTCCCGATTCCCCAGGGCTTACATCTCTTCTTGGTGGAGGGTTATCCTCCCTTAGTTTCCTTCTCTTTGTCTGCAGTGGGACCCTGACGTCCAAAATAGTTTCACTCTCTTCTTCTATATTTAACACCCAGGTCATTAGTGTTGCAAGTGATGATGAGCCTAAAGGAAGGGCGGATCCCTACGGAGTAACCAGGAGACTGAGAGAAATTCGGGTCCTGATTGTTTCACTCAGCTATTCTGACACCTCAATCTGGGTGTGAAGTTTTCCCATGATAGGGGGTTGAACTAAGGATGGGGCTAGGGTCGGAGTGCTCACCTTTTGTTTCCCCTTGTCTATGCTTTGTCTAGCCATTCAAGAGCCAGAAGTAGATCCCCACAAAATTGGACCCCGGTGGGTAGTTTTCTTGCATGCTTATGCAAAATATTCATGACTATGCTGCATGATTCCTTGGGTGACGTCCTCAATTGTCAAAACATCCAGGGTGTCCCAATCTACCAGAGGGAGATCCATCTTATCTATTCCCTGTAATTTGTATGATGGGTCCTCCAAGGGCCTGCTATCTAAAAAGTCTTTTGGAAAGGTCCACAGGTCGAGGCACTTCATCATCCCTTTTTTCATCCTCTCATACTTTCAACCCCGGATGTCGAAGTCATCTTGGAAATCTTCCCAAAAATCCTCCAAGTGAGGCTCATGGGGAGTTGACACCCAAGGTAATGTCATTTTTATTTTTCTGAGTGGATGAAAATTATTTCACGCTAGATAGAATTCTGCTAGGCCCAGATTTTTTAACTCATTATCTGCCTCTTTGGCCGCTGCAAGGCTACAAGAATAATTCCTGCAACTAATCAAGAAAGGGATGGAGGTAACTTTCTTAACTCCATAAAGTGCATGGAGCTCTAGGATTTTCCTACAAAATGGATGGGGTTTCCTGCAAGCATTTGGATTATCAAAGAAAACTCAAAAGATAGATCAAGGTTAGATGTATATATCTACCTATAGTTATGTAATATGTATTCAAATATCAAACAATGCTCCAATGCAAGAAACCTACACTAAATACCAGATACACAACAAACTAGTGAGTCACATGCATTCATTAGCGAAAGGAGATAAGATCATTAATTTAAACTAAAACATAGGAGAAAAGGACATAATAGAACATACAACACAAAAGATGTTTGTTAACTTCAGAGATCATAACAACAACAACAACAACACATGGCAAAAAGATTTTCTTCCTTCTTTCATTAACTTGAAACGGTTCCAGCATCATTGGTGAGTACAATCATGGCTCTAAGGGAGCATTCTAAGCCACTGAGAAAAACTGAGCATTGAGCTCCTTAGAACAACTGAAAGTAAAATTCTATGAACTCAAAATAATATGCTTCTATTACTGCTGGACTATAAAATCATCAATTTCGTCGACCCTTGTTATGGTGTCAGACTTCTTATTTATACACAAACTTGACCTAAAAATTCACCTAATCTACGTATACACTTCCTAAATATAATACATTATCCATGGCTGATACTACCTGCACCACTTATAATCACCTCGATATGTACAGAGGTATGACAAGAAAGAAGAAGAAGATAGAGGAGAAATCAAGAAGAATCAGCCTAGAGAAGGGAGCCAAGGTACTCATGGAAGAAATTTGTTTGTCCTGGTAACCCAGGCCACATGCCTCATTAATGTAAATTGTCACCCCCTATCTTCGATGTGCACTAGGTAGTTAATGTGGGAGTGGTGCCTTGGGAGAATAATCTGTCAGACTCATCTCTTTCGCCTAACATACTCTTATCTATATCACCTACATTCTTACCCTTATTAACTCCTTGATAGTGATTAGTCAGCTTCGAGGAACCTTGACGCAGATTTCTATGAATGAATACAAAACTTGGACCCAGAATTTTAGAGTCCGGGAGCTTACGCTCCAAGAATAACAAATTTGCAAAAATTTTCCCTGCTAGCGGAAATCTCTGGATACCAGATGACTTTATTACCTTATACTATTTTGAATGCCTCCAATATTTGGAGGATTCCATCTTCATCTATATCTTTTATACAATTTTGGCGCTCTTTGGCTGCCTTCAACTGTTCGTCCACATCCTGGGCACCTTCCTTGAATTCTGCTGCCATCGTTGTGGCATCATGTACCCGGAGCACCATTCAGGTGATGCGTGGCAGTTTCACCTTATCAAAATATCTAGGAGTTAGGAACCATGACTCCATTACCTCATCAAATTTCCCAATAGCAAAATCTACTGGAGCACAGGTCTCAGTGCTAAAGGGATCGATTGTTGAAACCCTGGTAACAAATGTTACATACAAATTTAAAGACTTTTCAATTGTGGGCACTTTATCCTTTAAGGCCACTACCAGTTGCTTTCTCATCTCCATTTTGAGACAAAATCTAGAGTGTTGGACCCAGAGGAACCTAAAATGTTCATCTCCTAAAATTCATATTTCTGTAACAATATCTTCCCTGATGTTCATTATTTCCTCAAGTTTGCAGCTCCACTCTTCATACTTTTCTATATCCCCCTCCCAATGGGAAATGGCACCATTCACAAGGCCCAAGATGTTGCTGGCCTAGTGGAGTTTTGAGAGTGTGTTTTTTAGGAAGCTCCTTATGGATCCTACCTGCTCAGCCACCCAATCATCTACTGCTTGCGCTTTCCTCTTCATGGTTCTTAGTGTGTTAATGCCACCCTGTGGGAGCGGTGTTCTGGAGATGGAGGCCTCTAGAGGAGTTTTAGATAGAGGCTTCATCAACTCTATAAGAAGCCCAAGTAGATTTTCATTTTCTTCTTTTGCCTCCTTTAGTTTTTGGGCTTGTTTGTCGTATCGGGCCTCAATCGCCCGGCTAGCCTCTTTTAACAGGTCTAACCTATTTGTATGTCCTCCTAAGAGGAACTTTGGTGATTGTATATTCCACAATCCCTATTGCTTCCTCTTCTTCATCTAAGGGAGGTGTCGCTACCATCATAATGGTATGTCCTCCCAGACTGGTCCAAAGGGTATGGAGGGTCCGAGCCTTCTTGGGCTTCTGAGCCTCTTTGTTTTGCACCATCATTTCAGCCAGAGAGAGGGGAGCTCTCACTTTTGCTGGGACCTTTATTTTTCTTGACTCTACCAGCCACTATAGTGGTGGGGGTGGTCTTATGGCTAAGTCCTAGATACTAGAGTTTTCTTTGGGGGTTTTCCGCACATCTTCAACATTTGTAGTCTCTGTGGACTCCTTTTCTCCACTCCCAAGATTCCCTGTTTCTCCCACTTTAGTGGAATTTTTATTTGAAGTGTTAGGGACCCTACCTTCCCTAGCACCTATAGCATCTATATCCATGTCTCTGAGGTTCTCCCCCATGTCTTGTTATTGCTAAATTTCTTTAGCGTTATCCACCGACACATTCTCCTCCGAGGGCACATTTTCTAGAGGAGGCAAAGGTGTCTAGCCTTAACCTAACCATTGTGCTATAAAGACCACCTTTTCAAATGTCACATTCTAGGTTACCTACTCACCTAGGGTAACTAGAGTTTTTTGGAGCGTAACAAATGGGGGTACAGTTTCTCCTGAAGGTCTAATTTCCCCAGTCATTATCAGCTTCACATCTTGTGTTTGTCTTTCTTCTATATTGGTCTCCAAGACCAGTGTTTCTTCCATACTTGGTGTGATGTCCTATTCTTTCTCTTACTCCCAGACTTCTTCTTCTATGGTAATTTCTTTTTCTTTCCTTTCCCCTACCCCAGGGATATTTTCCACCTATTGTACAGTGATCTCTTTTGCTGCCCGCTTGACATCTTCCTACAAATTTACCAGATCGTCGGTGTGGAAGACGTCATCTAATGTTTCATGGGGAAGGGAAGCCTTTGGCTGATCTTCTACTTTGGGGGAGGAAGGGATAAGCTCCATAGGAATGTTGCCTAATTTCCTAGGGCTTACATCTATGCTTAATGGAGGGTTATCTGCCCTTGGTTTTTGTCTCTTTCTCTGCAGTGGGACCCCGACATCTAGAATAGCTGCAATCACTTCTTCTATATTTACCACCTAGATCATTAGTGTTGCAAGTTATGGTGAGCCTAAAGGAAGGGCAGATCCCATTGGAGTAACTGGGAGACCAAGAGAAAGCCAGGCGTTGATTGTTTCACTCAGTTGTCGGGATTCCTCAAGTTGGGTGTGAAGTTCCATGATAGGGGGTGGAACTAAGGAAGGGGCTGGGGATGGGGTTCTCTCCTTTTCTTTCCCCTTGTCTCTACTCTGTCTGGCCATTTTGGAGCTAGAAGTAGATCCCCACAAAATTGGACCCTAGTGGGTACTTTTCTTGCATACTTGTGCAAAATATTCATGACTGTGTTACATTATGCCTTGGGTGATGTCCTCAATTGTCAAAACTTCTAGGGTGTCCCAATCCACCAGAGGGATATCCATCTTATCTATCCCCTGTAATTTGTATGACGGGTCCTCCAAGGGCCCGCTAGCAAAAATTCCTTTGGAAATTTCTGAAGGTCGAGGCGCTTCATCATCCCTTTTGTTCATCCTCTCATATTTTCAACCCTGAACGTCGAAGTCATCTTGGCAATCTTCCCAAAAATCCTCCAAGTGAGGCTCGTGGGGTGTTGGTGCGCAGGGTAATTTTTAGAATACTTCAAAGATAACTAAGAGGGGGGGGGCGGTGAATCAGTTGTCAACAACTTAAATCTTTATCTAATACTTATTAATCTAGTTTGATACAAATTAAATACATATTTAGATAACACATTACACAACACATAATTTTGGTTATGGGGAAACCAAATGGTAAAAACCCCAGTGGGAATTAGTACCCACAAAGAACTATATTGTTTATAGTAATCCTTGTTAAAATATTCTTTGACCCTGTTAGGAATTGTTCAATATAATGCAGTAGTATAGGTGACCTGGTTAAGGGTCAGACCCTGTTAGGAGTATTTTATAATAACCCTATTAGGGGTGGAGGACTCACTGTCCAAGTGGTGAAGGCTACAACCTTCTAGTTATTTGATACACACTGTATCAACAAGATGAACTGATATTTGTGACACTGCTTGTCTGATCAGTTCCTTTTATGTGTCAATGCTTTAACCTCTTATAAAGCAATATAACAATCTAATCTATATTCTGAATGCTTCAACATAAACATCTATATTATCAACATATGATAAATATAGCTCTGTTGTATCAACACTCTACTCTTCTTGTCAATCTCTGGCTTTCACAACTCTTCTTATCACAAGTGACCTTCTATAAGTACATACACCAAGTATGAGATCATGGGACCTATAGGAAAACTCTTCTTAACATCCTTGTTGGCTCTACTAAGTGCGCAAGCACAATTACAACTACACAAGTCAATGCTGAACAGACGCGTCGCTTCACAAGTCGGCTTCACCAAATTAATCATATCTTTGTAATCTTCTTGAAATATGTTTGGCATGTTTAGATTAATATCAAAAACTCATAACTCATCATGAATACACACACGCATATCCTGAAGATAGGTGCAACTCAATCAACACGTTACATACGTCGACCTTAAACTGTTATTCTTCCATAATTGTAACCGTCAGTAACAGAATTACATATCTTTACTAAAACTTTGTATCTGAGTCTATGTATATGAACATAGCATAGTAAACATGTCAACAACATGTATCTATTCACGTTGGTCTTCATGTCATCATATTGATAAGTACATACAAAAGTACTACTGTGTATTTTATGTTGTCATCAATGGAAAACATTCAATCAATCAACTATTTAGAATCAAATCTCCAACAATCTCCCCCTTTAGCATTGATGGCAACATATGATATAAAAACAACTTATGTTCATGGTGTCTCCTTTCTTTTACAATCTTCTCAATATCCTCAACAAAGATTCATCTATACTGCTGCAGTTTCATGTACTAAGTATTCTTTGAATACTCCCCTATTGTCATACTTCCCTACTGTGTTCCTTTACTCCCCCATAGTATAAGCTCCTTGTATGTGTTCCTTATTTTTCTTTTTTTTACTAGTACATACTTCCCGATTGACATCAATGGCAAAGGGTGCTATAAACCAATCTGCACAGGTACTACTCCAGAAGTGGAGTAGTCAACCATTCATCAATCACACAGGACTGATGTACTTGCTACTTTTTCTAATCAGATTTAGGAGAGGGAATGACTCCCAACTTCTCCCTTAGATACTCAAAAGTATCCTTTGCTAAAGGCTTCATTAAAATGTCTGCTAACTGATATTTTTTGTTTACATAATCCAATGTCACTTCCTTGTCTGCAACTTTTTCTCTCAGAAAGTGATACTTGATCTCTATGTGTTTTGTCTTTGTGTGCATTACAAGGTTCTTAGACATGTTAATAGTACTGTTGTTGTCACAGTGAATAAAAATAGGACAGTCAACATGAATACCAAAGTCTTTAACCATTTGTTTGATCCAAACAATTGTTGTACAATTCAGTGCTACTGCAACATATTCTGCCTCTGCTGTTGACTGAGAAATATAGTTTTGCTTCTTGCTTGTCCAAGATACCAACTTTTCTCCAAGAAATACTGCTCCTCCTGAAGTTCTCTTCCTGTCATCAACACAACCTAGCCAATCTGCATCAGTATACACATGAATTTGTGTATTCTCTGATTTAGGATACCATAAACCATAGTCTATAGTTCCCTTAAGATATTTGAATATCCTCTTGATTTCCATTAAGTGATTATACTTGGGTTCAGCTGCAAATCTTCTAACAATGCCAACTACATTAGATATGTCAAGTCTTGATTGAGTTAGATAAATAAGCTTTCCAATCATAGATTTGTACAATGTTTTATCAACTGTTGTGGAGTCATCATCTTTTGAAATTTTACTTCCTCTGATCATAGGAGTGCATACTGGCTTGCAATCCTCCATCTTGAATGTTTTCAATATTTCCTTTACATATTTTGACTGATTAATGAATATTCCTTTGTCTGTCTATTTTACATTTAATCCCAAAAACTATTTTATAGGACCAATCATACTCATTTCAAATTCATTCTGAATTTGTTTTGCAAATGTTATACTAATCTTGTCGTTACCTCCAAAGATAATTTCATCAACAAATATGACAACAAATAGTAATCCATCAAGTGTTTCTCTTATGAACAAGTTGCAATCTACTGGTCCTTTCTTGAATCCAATCTTGGTGAGATAACCATCTAGTCTCTCATACCACGCTCTTGGGGCCTATTTAAGTCCATAAAGTGCTTTCTTTAGTCTGCATGCCATGTCTGGTCTATCTGAAAGGTTAAATCCTTTAGGCTATTCTATGTAGACTTCTTCTTTTAAGTCACCATTCAAAAAGGCTAATTTGACATCCATTTGATAACCTTTAAAATCTTTTATTATTGCATATGCAAAAAATAATTTTATGGCTTCCAGTCTGCTCACAAGGGCAAATGTATCAGTGTAGTCTATTCCTTCTTTCTACGCATATCCTTTACATACTAATCTTGCTTTGTTTCTTATTACTGTACCTTCTTCCTTCATTTTGTTTTTGAAAATCCAGTTTGTTCCAATCACATTTTTATCACTTGGTCTAGGAACCAATTCCCATGTGTCATTCTTGATTATCTGATCTAGTTCTTCTTTCATTGCATTTTTCCAATCAGAATCATTACAGGCATCTTCAACAC
>MU228067.1:904332-914392 GCA_018584345.1 Thuja plicata | reverse complement strand
TATGATGTAATCCATCAACATATAGAACATCATATGTCTTATTCTTTCCATCCAAGGTGATGGAACCTCTACCTATGATAGGTTTAGGAGTGTTATCTCCAAATCTAACCATACCACCTTTGTATTTGTCTAGATGAACAAATTTTTCTTTATCACTTGTCATGTGGTGTGAGCATCCACTGTCAATGATCCAATCAGTTCTGACATCTGCTTTTGAAATTAGGGTTAATTCTTGTTCTTCTTCTTTATGTACAATGTCTATTTCTTCAAGAAATCCTTCCATGTCTTTAAGGGCAACAAATCCAATTTCATCTTCTCCTGAATCTTCATCAGTTACACCTTCTTCAGCATGGTAGCATTCCTTCCTATACTTAGGTTTGTAATCAGATCTGAACTTCTTGACTCTTGTGGGACACTTAGATGCAAAGTGACCAATCTTATTGAATGAAAAACACTTGAATTGGAGTTGTCCTTCATATTTTCCTTTTCCCTTCTTTTCTCTTTTAGCAATCATGGAAATTATCTCTTCTAGCTCTTCATCAGTTTCTTCATTTTCATTATGACTAGAGATGTGTGAGGATTTCTTACCGTGGATTAAAGCTTTGAAGTTTGTTTCATTCTTAGGTTCATTCTTCAATCTTGATATCTCAAATGCAAAGAGTTTGCTGATCAAAGTATCTCTTTTGAATTCTTGTGAGAATTGCATGGTTTCTTCTAGAATACTGATCTTGTTTTCATAGTCTGATGTCAAAGTAGTTAACAACTTATCCATTATATCCTCTTCTGATATTTCTCCTCCATTGTTTTTGATTCTAGGTACTGCTTCATTTATCCTCTGATTATCAGCTCTAATGTTCTCTTCAGGAAACATCTCAAGGCTATTGTATTTCTTCTTCCATGTCTTCCTGCGTGCATTCTTTGCTTGAACATCTCCTTCAAACATGTCTTCTAAATATTTCCATATGATATATGCTTTGTCAATTTTCTTCATTTCAGAGAATTCACTGTCAGATAAGGTGCTGATTAGGGCTTCTTTGGAAATTGCATTATTGGTAAATGTTTCCTTTTTTTCTTCTAGTAGCATCATCCTTTGCAAGGTCTTTCAAAGATGGAATTTCAACTTCTTGTGTAGCAATCTAAAATCCAATGCACTATAGATGTGTTAGCATTTTGTTCTTCCAATAAAAATAGTTCTCTCCATCGAACTTAGGGCTATCTTTTTTGAAGTATGCCATCTTGATCTACCTTAAGCTGTTAGGCTTCTTCTCTAAGGCACTTGGCTCTGATACCAATTGTTAGAATACTTCAGAGATAACTGAGAGGGGGGGTGAATCAATTATCAGCAACTTAAATCTTTATATAATACTTATTAATCAATTTTGATACAAAGTAAATACACATTCAGATAACACATTACACAACACATCAGTTTGGTTATGGGGAAACCAAATGGTAAAAACCCCGGTGGGAATTAGTACCCACAAAGAGCTATACTGTTTATAGTAATCCCTGTTAAAAGATTCTTCAACCCTGTTAGGAGTTGTTCAATACAATGCAGTAATATAGTTGACATAATTAAGGGTTGGACCTTGTTAGGAGTCTTTTATAATAACCCTATTAGGGGTGGAGGAATCACTATCCAAGTGGTGAAGGCTACAACCTTCTAGTTATTTGATACACACTGTATCAACAAGATGAACTGTTGTTTGTGACACTACTTGTCTGATCAGTTCCTTTTATGTGTCGATGCTTTAACCTCTTGTAAAGAAATATAACAATCTAATTTGTATTCTAAATTCTTCAACATAAACATCTATATTATCAACATATGATAAATATAGCTCTGTTGTATCAACACTCTGCTCTGGTTGTCAATCTCTGGCTTTCGCAACTCTTCTTATCACAAGTGACCTTCTATAATTACATACACCAAGTATGAGATCATGGGACCTTTAGGACAACTCTTCTTAACATCCTTTTTAGCACTACTAAGCACGCAAGCACAATTACAACTGTGCAAGTCAATGCTGAATAGACGCGTCGCTTCACAACTCGGCTTCACCAAATTAATCACAACTTTGTAATCTTCTTGAAATATGTTTGGCGCATTTAGATTAATATCAACAACTCATAACTCATCATGAATATACACACATATCCTGAAGATAGGTGCAACTCGATCAGCACATTACATACGTCAGCCTTAAACCGTTATTCTTCTAGAATTGTAACTGTCAATAACAGAATTACATATCTTTACTGAAACTTCATATCTGAGTCTGCGTGTATGAACATAGCATAGTAAAAATTTCAACAACATGTATCTATCCACGCTGGTCTTCATGTCATCATATTGATAAGTACATACAAAAGTACTATTGTGTACTATATGTTGTCATCAATGGCAAACATTCAATCAATCAACTGTTCAAAATCAAATCTCCAACAGTAATGCCATGTTTATTTTTCTGAGCAGATCAAAATTGTTTTGTGCTAGATAGAATTCTGCTAGCCCTAGATTTTTTAACTCATTATCACCCTCTTTTTCTACTACAAGACTGCAAGAATAATTCCCGCAAGTTATCAAGAGGGATGGAGGTAACTTTCTTGACTCTATAAAGTGCATGGAGCTCCAGGATTTTCCTGCAAAACTCCATCAAAATAATCCTATCCCCACAATGCTTGAGTAATAGGTAGGGCTTGTCGGATAATTTGGTCACCCAAATATAAGAATGTTGGTTCAAAATTGAATAAAATAATTTCCTTATGTACTCACCAAGGCCATAGCCTCCTTTGATAGCCAGTAACTGGCATCCCGAGATGGTATCAAAATGTTGTAGTAAATGAAGGTATCATTTACTCAGAAAAATTGGGGAAGTTCTCTTCCCATTGAATTTGGGAAAAATGATCCCAAGGTGCATTCTTTCTTGGCCTGATCCCAAGGACGCCCACTGTAACTAAACCCCAAATTTTTGGTCTTTGTTGTACCAATGCCCATAGAACATACGAACTCATGTAAAATTTCAATGTCCTACTGACATTGTTCAGCTAAAAATCTACATGATTGGAAACAATAGTTTCCCAGTCAAAATTATGCCCTTTATTTGTGATGTATAAAAATTAATACATCCACGCTAAGAAATCCCAGGCATGTGATTCCTCAAAGACCTGACATAGAAACATGATCCCTACCTATATGCTTTCTTTGAAATCTATTCAACGGATCTCCAGCTTCATCTTCTTATAATCCTTCCTCAGAGTCTTCAGCCAATGGGCATTGAGTTGCTACCTGAAATCTTGTTGTACGTTAGTGAACTCCTGTAGTGATGTTGTAGAGGAGATGATAATAGAATATGAAAATTGGGGGATTCCTAGTCCCAAAGCGAAAGTAGCAGCATCGAGAGATACTATGGGTGTTGGGCAGCCCATTGGAAGGGGAGCAGC
Organism: Thuja plicata; assembly: GCA_018584345.1. Lineage (NCBI taxonomy): Eukaryota > Viridiplantae > Streptophyta > Pinopsida > Cupressales > Cupressaceae > Thuja > Thuja plicata. Next base: position 910,948 of record MU228067.1, on the reverse strand, counting down.
AAGTATAACGGCCCAGATAGTGGTGTTGTAATGTTTGGCCAGAGGTAGGATCAACTCCAAAGCCTACATAGAGTAACAGAAGCAGTCATCTTTAATGATGCCGAAGGCGGCCACATTCTTTTCCATACTATCTCTGAAGGAACGCTAAGTAAACATTGTCCTTACCATGCCCTGTAATTTGGCTCATTGTCTGACCTTAGTGTCGGTGATAAGCTGCAACTTAAAATCCACCTTGGATCCCACAAGGACACCATCCTTTAGATATTTTGACATGAGTGGTAGATTTTCTATTGTCGTCTCGGCCCTTAACTTGGTGGCTGCTCTTTTTGAGGTGGTCAGGAGTTTCATACTTTCAGGAGGGGAAGCTACCTCTTACATATTGATTATTGAATTGTTGATAGCCTGCAAGATTGGACAACCATTAATACAAGTAATTAAATATAATCAATTTCCAGGTTCCATAGATTTCATCGCCATTCTGCACCTGTCCTCAAAAAGACAATAGCTTGCATCAAATCCAAAAAATGTGATAAATAATAGCTTTGAATTTGATCAAAACCTGGGGGACTCGGGGGTTCTAGTTCATGTGACAAATCTGATGAATGCCAGTGGATTACGTGGAACCTGGAGTCTAGAGAAACTATCTGTTATTGAAGTGAATGGGAAATAAGCCATACTAGGATGATGTGGGTTTTCACGTGGTCATGCAATAAGAAAAGTAATGACATTTAAGGTGAGAGTTGTCTTGACATGGATAGAATAAATTCCACTTGTGATTGTTTCAAATGCTCATGAGTGGGTAATTTAATCCTGTTGGAAACACTGAGAGGGGGGTGAATCAGTGTTTAGCTAATTATTCAATTTTAGCACTTTAAACATAAATCAATTAGATATCACTTGAAGATTAACACAAGATCACATAACACATAATATGATTATGGGGAAACCTTGATTAGAGGAAAACCCTGGTGGGAATTAGTACCCACAAATATTGCACTAGTATAATGAACCTGTTAAAGTTCCTTTGCCTTTTTAGGAGCAGTCTTTATAATGCAAGTACAATGACCTAGTTAAGGGTCTAACCCTGTTAGGAGCATTTTACAAAAAACCCTATTAGGGGTGAGGACTCACTATCCAAGAGCTCACCACTCAATGAGAAAGAAGGCTACAACCTCTTGTGAATAGATATGAACTATATCCAAAAGTAAATTGTTGTATGTGACACAGATGTATGATCAGTTCTAGTTATGCACTAATGCTCGTATCTTCTTTAAGGGATCTATCTCATTCTGATATCTTCATACTGCTTTGCTTATATGTCTTCTTTGACTATTTCTTCGACACCTCAAATATATCTTTAAATTGCATATATATATGTTTATGCCTGAATAGATGCGACTATAAACAAGACCTTAGTCAGCCCAAAAACAACATTCACAATTCTTCCAAACAAATTTTCTTAAGCGTGTTTACAAAAATGGTTAATACATGATTACAAAATTATTACAATAGGCGCTTAGCCTTTACATAACAAAAGATTACACACTAATCAAAATCATGAAGTCGACTTCATACTCTGTATTCTAAAATTCTAGTGTACTTGTTCTTTATGTAACTTATCTGTACTTCCATTATGTACCACGCGTGTATAGGGTAAGCATAAAAACATACCATAGAGATTAAGTCTGAATGCGCATATCTTGATGTGATCGTATGCATGTGCGTTGATGCTCTAATCAACTGCAAGTCATTGTTCTATTCTGTCTTCTACACTTAGTCAATTTTCACTTCATAGTTTACTGTCAAAACTTCATATGACTTTGTTGCCATAATGAAAACAAAAAATAAGCCATATACTCCCTAGGAGTCAACTTTTCAACAAACTCCCCTTTGTCATTAATGGCAACAAAGGAATGTGGCTAAGTTACTTAAAATTGACTAACATCAAAAAACTGTATATTATCTTCTCTTAACATGTACTATATATTTCTTTGCATATATATACACTTCTCCTCATACATACATTAGTCCCCCTTTTACATTAATGATAAAGGTGTCAAAATTGTAAGTCTTTAAATACTTACTCCATGTATACATCTCGATATCCAATCTGAAGAGACTTGATCTCTTTCTGCCAAAATGCCTTCATTGCATCAACTGTCTGGAGATGGGCGCATAGAGCATATGTGAGCTTCTCCATTTTTATCAGATCCATGCAGGCACCTGGATCATACGTGACAATAGTGGCATCAATCTTTTTGATGTTCTCATCCAGAACTGCTAAGGAGGGTGCAAGTGCATTTCTCAACTGAGTCTGCCTGATCCTTATCTTACTGATCTCCATTTTATCTTTTTCTATCTTGTCTATCTGACCTTGATAGATATTGTTTTAGATGTTTATATCTTGGGATGATTCTTCAACTAATTGTCTTATGTTGTCAACCAAGATATCAACCTCCTCTATCTTTTTGATATGTTCAGAGGTGAGTTTGCCTCTATCCATGCAATTTTCTATAACCTTTATTCCTTTTGATGCCAACTCTTTCAACATTGTCTGACCAATATTCAATGACTTTAAATCTAAGGAAAAAATCTTTACCAGTTCATTCAATCTTTCCTTTTTGTACTCATCTTCTGCAATTCTAGTAGTTGAGTCTACTAAACTTGTAAAATGTGTTTTGAAGCTTGTTAGGATGTTGTCTACATCATCAACTGATTGAATTTTTTCTACTTTCTTATCCGTGGGAACTAGGTCATTGAGAATGTTTAATGATTCTGGGAAGAGAGGGTTTCTCATAACCTATTTCTCTTTGACTTTTTCCATGGCTAGAACACTGATCTTGATCAGGTCTTCTTCTCCCCATGCATCCAAACTTGCTGAGTCAGGAGTTAATCTTGACAACAATGAGTTTGATGGTTGAATGGATGGTGTGAATATAGTAGTCTAACTAGTATCCATGCATTCACTTTTTACTAGGATTTCCATAGCTGTTATCTCATTAGTTTGATTGTCTTTTTATTTACTCAAATATGTTGAATGATTAGGGGGGACTTCATCTTGTTGTAAATATGTGTCACCAGTGCATACCTCCTTTGTTTCTTCAGTGCTTACAAATGCTTTATCAACTTTGTCCATATCATTATCAAAAGTTGTCATGGATGTCTTGATATTATCAATCACTATAGTATCCCCTGAATCTTTTGCTGTATTAGAAGTTATTGAAACTGAGGGCGCTAAAACCTGTGGACCTATCTTAGGTGCATTCTAAATCACTGGTTCTGCAACTTGTTTAGGAGGAACTGGAGTTACCTTTTTTGTAGTCATCATTAAAGGATACATATGTCTATCCATAAACACTTGTGCAAAAGCTTTTTCAATCTCTTTCCCAACTAACTCATACTCTTTGTTCATAATATGAAGAGTCCTTGTCTTTATTCTAAGATGAGGCTTTACCAAATCTAATAGAATTGCCTTCTCATCATGTGCACAAATGGGAAGAAGATTATCCAATGTTTCTACTCTAATCCTCATATCTTCCTTGATTGCATGCCTTTTCATTATTTCTAGAATGCTCCATATCTTGTCTGGTATCACTGTTTTGAGTTCTAGAACAGAATTTTTAAACTTGATCATGTGAGAGATGAGCATAGAGTGTATCTCATATTTATCTATCTCCTGATACTTGTCATAAACCTTTGTAATTGTATCTAGTCTCCCTTCATTGATAATCCTATTCCTTAAGACATTAAGACTAGGTCTAAAACCTACCTCAAGAGGAGCTTGTGTGTTCTTTACCTTGCTCCTTGTAGTCCTTGAGGATGGATGACTTATGGGAACTTGCTTCTTCCTTCTAGCCATCTTGCTAGGTACTGATGGTGGAGATGCTTCCAGATCAATGGTGGTTGATGGTGCAGATGTATCTTCATTTGATTTCTTCTTCTTCTTCTTACACATATCATCAGTCTTTTTCATTTTTACTTATGTGGGAGTCTTCTCAAGTTCTTTGGCAATCTTAGCTTCTCTAGCTCTGTCAAGATCTTCTTGTGTAACACCATGAACTTTTAGGATATTTGAGGTAATCCTTGATGCCTTCCTTTTGTTTTCAGCACTGTATAAGACATAATCAACTTGATTTGTCTTTTCTCTTTAAGTACCCCATCTAGGTTCATTGGGATCCTTGGGCGCAGATAGGAGGACTTGTGCATAACCTTCCAAAACATGTTCTTAAACTTCATAACCAAGAGGGTGAATCCATTTTGTTCTAGGATCAACTGCCTCCATGCAAGTACAGTCAGTCTCCACCATGAAGCATTTGGTGTCTTTCTACTTCTCAACAATTTTCTCAGGTATCCTGAACCTATTCTGCATCTTGATCCTAAAAGTTTTGATATCCATGTCCATAGAATCCTTTGCACTACTCTCTGATGTAGCTTTTAGTGATATCTGAGACATAGTGAGCTTCCTCCTATCTAGGTAAAGATTTGCAACTTTACCAAAAATGTGGAAGCATAAATAGATGATCAAAGAGCCAAACCTGAATATCTTGCTCTTGTAATGCTTAATGGATTTGATATTCTCTATCAGTTATGTGCACAATAATTCACAGAGATTGTATTGAGTGTTATCTCTTACTATCCTTATTGCTGCTAGAATTGTTTTTGCAGACACACTATTCAGTCTACTTGCTTGCTGAAACTTGTATCCAAGTATCATAGTGAGTAGTTTGATGTCTTTCTCCTTAATGCGATCATCAGTCATGTCACGCCTATCACTTCTAGATAAGAAGACTTGTTCAACCTACTTCTTATCCTTGCCAATAGTAAGATTTGGTCCAGTCTTAGGAAGTCTAGTCATCTCATGAATTAGATCTACAGTGATGCAGACAGGAACCTCACCTATCCAGTCTAGATCATCATGTATCCTGCTCAGTAATATCTTCACCCATTCTGGCTCATAGAACTCATGCGCATTGGAATACTCAAAGATAGGGTTATCAGTGAGATGCACATATTCATCCTTGAATGTATAGTCTAGTTTCATCATAGAACCCATGAGAGATGCAATGTTGTTGTCTCCAACTATTTCCTTCTTGCAATAAACATATGCGCAGATGTCTTCTACATGTACAACTCCAAGCGGAGTCCTAGAGAATGCTGCTTAAACATCATCTAGTATGGACTTGAATGGATGCTTCTTAAAAAAAAATCTCTTCCTTTCAGCAATGTCGAATATAACAGGGGTTGTCATATTTACTTGCAACTAGGTTAAGTAGGGTTTCATGACGGTTCTAAAATGATGTGACTACTAGGGTTCCGATCCAATCATTAATCCATTCACAAACCTACCAATCCTTTAAGCTATAGTGCTTTGATGCTCGATGCTTATTTTCTTTCTGAATGCTTCAATCTCAAATGCAAAGTGAGGTTTTTAAGATATTTTGCCAATTTATATAAAGATCAATTGCATTAAATGCTTGTTTCCATAAATTGGTTTACAAAGAGAATTTCAAACTTTGTTCTGAACAAAGTAAAGGCAATGTGTGAATGCATACAACCTTTATTCATGATCACATGTATGAATCCATAGGTGCATACTTAGAGGTGAGTATACGAGCCATGCAGGGGTTTAGAGCTAGAATATCTCCCCCTAAGACCATGAGGGTCAACTATCTAGAAGTAGACCCATATTTTATCTGAGTTAGTTTTAGCTTCCATAAACTTAACTTCTCCCGATTCTTCAAACAAAGACTTCTTAGGATTCTCTTGTCCTTTTGTTCTTGATCTGCAAGACCTTGAGATGTGTCTAGCCTTTCCACATTAATGAAAAATGATAGGAGGTCTGATGTTGTTATTCATCATGCTACATTGTTTGGATGTGTGTCCATTGTAATTACATATCTGACATGTAATGTTTTGCAAGTTTCTTTGAGGTTGATTTCTCTGATTGAATTGAGTTTGATTCCTTTGGTTTAGTTGTGGCTGATTTCTTTGATTTGTTATGAAATGAATATCTCTATGACCAAGCTTATTGCAGGAGTAACAGTAACCATTTAAGGGTCTTACATTCTTAAAATCTCTTGCCAAGTGTACATTCTTGTTACAGACATAGCAAGTATAGTTGACTACCCTATGCTTATCTTTTGGTGGTTTTTCTTTAGTCTCTTCATGATTCTCAATTTTCTTTTCTTCTGAAGATTTTGTTTGAGCTTTCTTCCTTTCTTGTAATGAGTTGATTTCAATTTGAGCTAGACTGTATCCCATACCAATGGTATCACCTTTTAGTTTTTGTGCATAAAGTTGTGATTGAATTAGATCAGAACTTGTGTGAACTTTATCAATCTTGTCTTTTGCTCTTAATAATTTAGATTAAATCTTATTCTTGATGTTTTCCAATTCCAAGATTTTCATATTGGCTTGAATGAGTTCTTCATCTAACAATTTATTTTATTTGTTCTTCTCTTCAATAGCTGTTGGATTATCAGTTAATTAATCATTCAATTCTTCTATCTTATCCTTTAAAGATAAGTTTTCTTCATTCAGTTTCTTGACCATTTTCCCCAAATCATTCGTAGAGCAATCTTTCAGATCTTTTCTTAGTTTCTTGATAAGCATTTGT
>MU228067.1:873117-903554 GCA_018584345.1 Thuja plicata | reverse complement strand
TATATATATATATATATATATGTTTATGCCTGAATAGACATGACTATAAACAAGACCTTAGTCGGCCCAAAAACAACATTCAGAATGCTTCCAAAAAAATTGGCTTAAGCATGTTTACAACAATGTTTAATACATGATTACAAACTTATTACAATAGGCACTTAGCCTTTACATAACAAAAGATTACACACTAATAAAAATCATGAATTCAGCTTCATACTCTATATTCTGAACTGCTAGTGTACTTGTTCTTTTTGTAACTTGTCTATACTGCCATTCTGTACCATGTGCGTATAGGGTAAGCATATAAAAATACCATAGATCTTAAGTCTGAATGTACATATCCCAATGTGATCATACGCACATGCACTTATGCTCTGATTGACTACAAGTCACTGTTCTGTTCTGTCTTCTACACTTAGTCAATTTTCACTTCATAGTTTACTCGTACAACTTCATATGACTTTTTTTCTATAATGACAACACAAAATAATCCATATACTCCCTAGGAGAGAACTTGCCAACAAATCCTGCCATTAATGTCAAAGTGGTGGTAGGAGAGAGAAAGGATGCAGTTTGAACAACTGAGGTGCCAAGTTTGAGTCCAGCAAGAACCAGGTGGGCGAGCTCGAATTGGGTTCAACAATACAGAGGGTGCAATGAGCTCGCCACATCACAGGTCAAACATGATGGAATACACAGACCACATTACAAAGACACACACTATGAACATTATTTACATAGGAGGCCAAAGAATAGAAAATTTACATCAGACACAACTAACTAACTTATAGAATACTAACAACTTACAGGAATTTACAATTATTTACATATCTATAGAGACTTACAACTATCTCACACTATTCTACAACTATTTACATAGAAACCTACATTATCTGCAAATGTACATAAATATACAGTTCATGGAAGCTGGAAAAACTTCCTCCAAATCCATCCAACCAACAAGAGGCAATGATGAAGACCAGAAGATGAAGGAAGCAAAAACCAAAAAACAAAAACAAAAACAAAACATGAACTGAAAAGAAAGTGAAGAACTAGAAAGGCCTACCTTAAAACAAGGAATGCAAAGGGAAGGGCATGGGAGATGCTCCACAGATGAACAACTCTGGAAACCCATGAACACACTTAGAAAACCACAGGATGGCTTGAACACACATGGGTCCAAGCTCTAAATTACTGTTTAATCATTCTTAACTATCGAAGAAAATCGCACTTAGCTCTCCGTGAAATGCACAAATCACTCTTAATTTTCTCTGAGGGTAATTTGTTCACGATAAATGTAAAAAATGACAAGTGAAACCCAATTTGTACCCTTTAGGTGAAAATTCACCACTTCCTTTTTTGATTCTTGATAAAAAAGAAAACCTACAGACTCTGGGCCCAGAGAATCTAGCGCGATCATGCCCTCTAACTAAAGAGGAAGCAATGGAACAAGAATCCCGGAGTCCAGAATCTGGCCAGCACAAAGAAATAAAAAACTATGGGATTGGGCCCCTAAGCAAGGAAGACCAAAAGGGAACACAACAATGGCCGTATGGAGGCAAAGGCCGGAGAAAACAAAAGGCTAAAAAGAAGCAAAGGAAAAACCAAAAGTAAGAAGGGGGGGACCCAACATTTTGTTGACAAAATGTCAGGACGAGTATGCAGGGAATAAAAAGTTTCAATTAGAGACATACAATGTCTTGAGACCCCAGTATGAACCTATAAACTATGCTATATATTACTTGGAGATGGGTCACACAATTCATCACGCAGATGACATAGAAGACTACTGGGCCAACTGTAAAGATGATCTAGAAAGCAGAGAAAGATTTTATGCGAGGTTAACTATTGAACAAATCAAAAAGTTCAAAGTTAACATTATACTTGAAGGCATCAAAGATGATGGGGGGAATATGTATGATGATACATACATAGATAAGATTAAACCCCTCCCTATAAGATTTGAGCCCATGCAAGGTCAAGCCATTGATGATTTGCAGACCTTAATGGATGGAATCTACAAAAGAATAGAGAAATGGGACCAATCGATGATGGGCACAAGGAAGAAGTCGAACAAGATGCCTCCTCCTCAAAAAAAACCTGCAACAGTGATAGTGAACACTCCTGCAGTAGCTTCAATGAATATCCCAACCGTGGCTAAGAAACTAGCTCAACCAGTGAGCGGAGGCAATGAACCTCCTGAGAAGGCAGTCCCACTAGAAAAGACATGCAAAGATGGCACGGTTCCTTTCTTTGGTTTGATAGAAGGAGAAGTTGCCAAAGATCTAGTCAAGCCTACAACTAAGGCCATCAAGACTATGGAAATAGAGCAACCAACTAAATCTAGCACTTTGGATGTGCAAGGTGACACCCCAATGCAAGGCTCCCCGATTACAGTAGAGGCGGGTGAAGAAAGTTCCAGCACTTCGGCTACTAAATCAGATGAAGAGGCCAAAAATAAATCTAAGGTTACTCAGGCCACTAAGGTAGTCTCCTCTTCTCTAGCTCCAGTAAATCCATTTTCCCCCAGATCGAAGTCTACTGCCCCAGTCATTAGGAAGTTTTTTATAAATGAATTGGTCTCTGCAACCAAAATTACCAGCACTGACTCTTGGATTGAGAAAACCCTAGAGAGCGAAATAAAGAGGATCAAAGAAGGAGCTTCCAGAAAGGATACTATTTCATAGGGCTTAAAATCTAGTACCACCATGAGCAAGGTGAAGAAAGAAAAGATGTTGTCTACCTTAGGCCAAGATCTAGAAACCAGGCACTTCACCATGGAGGTAGCAAAGCCTACAAACGAAGGCAGGTTTGAAGATTTGACTGCTTCTGATTTTGAGCTACAATATTTTGATATGGGGTTAGCTCATCATGATACCAAGGTGGATTGGTGGAAATCAATTGATGTAGTAATTGAAGAGGAGCTTGAGGAGCTTAAGGCTGCTAAGGTGTGAGTCAAAAAAAAATTCAATTAATTGATGAATTTTATTAGGTAGTTGGTTACTCCAATTACGAGAATTCCTAGCTCCCAAACCACTTTTGACCCCAAATACTGTAGAGAATCAAGCCATCATTGCCAAGTTGCAAGAAGACAGACACTTTGGGAAAATTGGAAAAAGGTGGATCGAGAGACTCAAATCTGAAGAGCTCGCAATTATTTAACAACTGGGTAATACTATCCTAAAGCTGGAAAAGGAGATAAATAATGTTTATACAAACTTACAGACACTCACATCAAACAGAGTGAAGTGTGACAACTGCATAGTGGTGCTTCACATGGTAGTCAAAATGAAAGCTAAAGAGGCAATAAAGGCCAAAATCTTTCAGAAGGGAGAGGAACCCTTAATTAAACAGCTTCAAAGCCTTCAATTTCAAGCCAAAATGATCATCCAAGCTGAAGGAGGGTTACAGTAGATAGAAGCCAAAATCAAAGAAGATCAGGATAGAGATTTTGGACTTCTCAAAGGTCTTCACACAAATTCAAAGACAAGTGGCCAATGAAAATAACTAATCGGAGTGGTTAACATGCAAAAATCTTTCTCCGATTATGTAGATAAGCTGGCAGAGTAGTCTTCCTGTCACCTAGATAAAGTATCGGATCTCCAACAGTTGAGCGGGTCCATATATAAAGCTATGGAGGAATTGAAAGATCGGTAGATGCGGTTAAGAATTTGGCCAAATATCATTCCTGGTGGCTCATTAGATATAATAATGTCCATATTAATAGATATGAGGAGCTTATTCCAATCATCACAGTTGTTACCACCTATAAGGCGAAATTAGATAAGGGGAAGGAAACAAAGACATAAATATATTCCCCCTTATACTAAATTTTGATAGATTTTGTAATCGATAAATGTTCACTTATCATTTATCATTTTTGGTTAGAGATGTTGAACCTTTTTGGTTACATATTTTGTAACATTCAAGCTCTGAAATTTATATGTACTCTTTTGAAAATCAATAAAAAGGTCGGCTAAATTTTGGCATAAGGAAATTCATTTTTGCTGAGTCAAAATTGTTTATGTTTGAATGCAAATATTTTAACTGTTCCATTGTAATTTTCTTTCTGTTAATTTGAACATTTCTTTATATTGGATTTTCAGTTCATGATCAAACTAGAGTGTTGTATTGAGATTTAATACAATTAATCGAGGGAAAATCTGAGTGTTATTCAAAATCGTGAGAGATGTTCTTGTGAAGTGTTTAGAATTAGATTGAATCATAATTGTTGTGTCATCATTGATCTTACAGTTTTGCATTTGTATCATTGTTATCTACCATTGCATTACCATCTTTAGGAACTTTTATGATTGATAAGGTCTTGAGATTGGATAGATTTAGAGTTGAATCTATTCGCCTAAGCTAGTTCCTGTCTAGGCCTAGTTTGGATTACCTCTTTTGTTCTCGGGTCAAGAACACACCCCTATTAGATTAGGAAAGAACAAAATTCATTGAAGATCAATCACTTAAGGGAGATGTACCTAAAAATTCATAGGGGAATTAGTTATTCAGTTACATTTTCCAACTGTTGTATTCGATTGTTTCTTTAATATTTGGCCATTTAAGAGTTAAGGTGAATAAGAACAATCTATTTACCAACATATTTTTGGTGACTCTACTAGGGAGAGAAATAGTCACTAGACCAAAATTAATACCATGACAAAAGATGGTGCTTCCCCATGAGAATGTGATTCATGTGCTTCAGCCAAACCTTGGATTCCAAGATGATCAAGAGGATATAATTTCCTCGCTGAATAATTTTTCTTGGAGATACAGAAGAAACATCCAACATTATAGAAATTCCAATCAAGTGCTTGAACAAGAAGAGGCTAGAGAAGAAGAACTTGAAAGAGCCATCCAAAGGAGAAATTTAAGAAGAGCACAATGTCGAGAAGAGAACGAAGCTAAACTACAAAATTAATTAAAGCCTTGGAGTCTAAAAGATTTCTTAGAAGTGTAAAGAAAGAAGGCAGTCTTATGCCCTGCATACCCGTCACTACATTTTGTAGGCAAAATGTTGGGTCCCCCTTTTTGCTTTTTCTCTTTCCTTTGGTTTCTTTTGTTTCCTTTGTTCCCCTCCAGGGTTTGCTTCCACGAGGGTTGTTTCTCTTGTGTTTTTGTCTTATTTTGTCTCTAGGACCTGGTCCCAGAGTTTATTTGTTCTTTTGAGTCGTCTGGATCCCAAACTCTGGGACTCTCTGTCATCATGTCTTCTTTCATGAGAAGATGTGACTGCATGGAATCCCTAGGCCCAGAGTCCAGAGGTTTTCTTGTTCCAAATTTTGTGGAAGGAATGCAACACATTTTTACCCTAGGGGTATAAATAGAAGTTACCTGTCATTTTCACATTTACCGCGACCAAACACTTAGAGCAATTTGAGTGATTCAAAGGTGGTTAAGGAAATCTAAAAAATGTTTTCTCCCTATGCTTAGTGGTAGTTTAACAGTGATTTATAGTGCTTGTTTGTGGTCACTCAAAGGATAACTTGTTGCAGAGCGCCTACCATGCTTTTCTTTCCTGCATTCTCCACATTTCCAGGTAGGTTTCCGGCACTCTCCTCTCTAGTTTTTGGTTCTTTTTCTTGCTTGTCTATATTTTTTTGTCTGGTTTTCATTTTTGCTTCTGTTTTTGTTTCGCTGCATCTTTGCACTAGCTTTTCTATCACCTCCCGTTGGTGGGTTGGCTCTGCCAGAGGGTTGTCCACCCTCTGTGTAGTTGTAGTTTAAGTGTATATTTTGTACATTATTGTAGAATGTTGTAAGTGCTTCTATATATTATGTATATATTGTAGTCTTCCTATACATTTTTGTATATATATCCATTTTTTCAGTCAGCCTACGAGTTGTGCTTCGGCCCTTATAGTGCTTCATCTCCTATATATTTAGTGTTTATTCTATGTCTATCATCTCGTCTATGTTGAGCTCATTGCACTCCATCACGTCCAAACCAATTGTCGAGCTCGTCAGAGAGGTATCCACCATGGCTAGAACTCAGTACCTTGTTGGTTCAAGCCATGGTAGCTTTCTCTCTCCTTTGTCATATCATCTTAATGGTGGGATTAATTTCCCATGAGTGGGCATTCAAATCCAATCCCATCTGGCATTTACTTCCCCCATGTCAGCCCACTTGTTACCATTAATGCATTTTACATTGCCTGTCATGTGGCCACATAACGACCCATGTCAGCCAAGTACGACTCTCCACCAATCACGTCGATAATGGATAGTTCTTCTAGACTCTAGGTGCTGAGAAGGCTACGAGTCTTCATCCCTTTTTTTTCACCTAAACCAATGCCCCAGAGCCTCCGGGTGTTTGTCAGAATTTGATCCTTATTAACTTTAAACTTTCTAGGATTTTTGATGCATGCTAATATTTTTGAGTAAGTGCGAAATGGTGGTGAATTCCCCAGAATCCTTAAAATATTATTTTTATTATATCATGTATTGACAATTCTTCGATCTTGTAGGTTGCAGATTGATTGATCAAAATGTCTGAAGTGATCGCTCCTCCTGATAGCCTGAAGCTACCAATTACCTCCACTCGGGGAGCTACAAAATCTAAGGCCAAAAAGATGTTGGCCAAGCTGCCGCTGACTTCCAAGTACCCAAAGGAGGGTGCTCTCATAGGTTCCAAGGTGGACTCGAAGTTGCAAGAAGCTTCCATAGAGCAGGAAGTCCAAGAAGAATCGTAAAAGGAGCAAGATGAGCAGGAGAAAACACCGGTCCAAGAGACCGAGGATGAACTAAGGAAAAAAATAGATGAGAAACTAATGACTAGGGAAATTGGACCCATGGGATCAACCGTACCCCCATTCATCATGCTCCAAACACCTTCTGTTACTCTAAGTGAACAAATGCCCTGGAATACATTCAGGGAGGTGATCATAGCAGCCCAAACATTGAACTTAGGCTGGACGCCTCCGCCGCCTCTAGAAGACATTCCAGTAGAGGAACATGTCCCGGTGAATGATGCTGAGGAAGAAAAAAATCAGTACGACAAGAGGAGAACCCCTGAGGATACAAATGTTAATTTGCCCGATGCTGAGAAGGACGCGAAAATCCCTGAAAATATAGGCAATGTTGATACTGGTGGAGGAGAAACCCCAGACATCATGAAAGAGGACACCAACAGGGAAAAAAATACTGAGGCCTCCAGAGAGCACAAGTAGGAACAGGAAAAGGAGAAAGAGCCTGATAACACTGAAGATATCAGGAATGCACTGCGAGACTCTGAAGGGATTCCTGATACCCAGGTCTTGATAGAAAAGCCGCCCCAGCTACCCCAATGGCTGGTGGAATCTAGAAAGAGAAAAGCCCCGGTGGTAGAAATAGGTGTTCCACTCTCCTTTGCCGAGATGATGGCTCAAAATGTAGAGGCCAAGAAACCTAAGAAGGCCCGGCCAATGCATGCCCTCTGGACTGGTCCAGTAGGAAGTATAGTTGCAATAATCACAACACCTCCCCTAGATGTAGATGGAGTGGCAATAAGGCCGAAGGATTATGTGATCATAGAAGTAACACTAGAGAGGAGAGATAAGCAAGTAAAGTTGGACCTGCTCAGGGAGGCCACCAAAGTAGTGGAGGCTTAGTATGCTAAATAGACCCAAAAGTTGAAGGAGGAAAGAGAAACCAATGCAAATCTCCTTGCACTTCTGACAGAACTCACACAACCCATAGCCAAGATCCACTTGGAAGCTTCTACCTCTAGATTACCACTTGCACTGGGTGATGTGGATACTCTAAGGGCAATGAAGATGAAGGCCCAGGCTGTGGTGGGGTGGATCACTGAGTAGATAGTCACTGTACAGAAATTTTTAGTGGTGTCTCTCCCAGATCTCTATCATATCATTAATCTCCTTATTCAGGCAAACGTATCCATTGTCCTGTGGGTGAAAGACTTAGAAAATTATGAAAGATGGAAGGCCTAGTTGGATGAGGTCTTCAACGTTGGGGAAGAAGTTGTCACAGAGGTGGAAATTTTGGGGGAAGAATCATATGACTCCCTCCAGGACTAGTACTCTAGACTTGGCCTCAAGATTGAGGTATGCAAGCAACTGGTTAAGGCCCTAAGAGATAAAGTAACTACGTCCAAATATCCTTTGGGCCTATTCAAGGCATTTGTGGTAAGGGTGTCACAATTCGACCCCTTCACCATTGAAACATGCACCCCGGAGGACTATGTCCTTAGTAAGTATGAAGAGTTCATGGAATCCCTATATCATTCTGTTGGGGACTTTGACGGAGGAAGGTTATCAAGATTATCTAAGATATGCTCTGGGCACATGATGTCGTGAAGATAGTAGATGAATTCTGAAATGGGGCCAAAGAAGTTGAAGAGAATCTTGAGGTTGTCCATGGCTAGTGGGATGAAATTAAGGATATAAATGAGGATGGCGTAAGCCAAGTTTTGGAAGAATTTAAAAATAGTAAAGGGAAATAAGTTTCTCTATATTCTGGAGATTTTCACCAGAAGGATGCATTCTTTGAACATTATTTATTTTTGGAGCGCAAGCTCCTGGATACTAGAGTCCCGGTTCCAATGATTTTGTAATCTTTTGATGACCCACATCTAGGTTCCCCAGAGCTGACCGATCATTATCAGGCAGTTAATAGGGGTGTCAGAAAGTAGGAGACCCTAGCAAGGCACGTCAACTCAAGGGATGGTTCTGACAAGTGGTCTTCCCAAGGCTTCGCTCCAGTATAATACCTGGTGCATCAGAGATAGTGAGCCTCTTTTACATTGATGAGGTATGTAGCCTCGATCCTTGAGGGATCGGATTTCTTCTATTCTCCCTCTGGCTCTCCTCTCGAGGCCGATTCTTCCATACCTCTTTTCTTGTCTTCTTTTGTCAATCTCTCAAACCTCTGCTCTTCTTGAGGTTGTTGTAACGTGGTGCAGGTAGTACCAGCCACTAGAAATTGTATATTATTGTTGAGTGTAAAGTTAAGTTAGGTTATTTTTAGGGAAAACCTTTGTGTATAAATAATAAGTTCGACCTCATTCCAAGAGTCAGTAGAATTGATGATTTTTGCAGTCTACAGCTATAGAATTTTGGAATTTCATTTCTTGTAGTTGTAGAGATCAATGCTCCTTAGTTCTTAGAAGCTCCCACTAGATAGATTCTCCCTTGGAGCCATTATTGTGTGCACCAGTGCTACTGGAAAACCATTAATGAAGAAGGAAGGATTCTCACAATGTTGTTGTTGGTCTTCTGATCTTTGATTTAATACTTTTTTGTGATTTATGTTTCTAATGTCCCTTTCTCTAATGTTTTAAGTAGATTAACAACCTTCTTTTCCCCTAGCTATTGGATATGTATGAACTGATGGTTCTGTATGCATTCATTATTTAGTTTAGCATGCTAGAGAATGGTTGATGTTTCAAATGTATTTGCATAACTATAGGTAGAATAGAATACTTCTAGCCCTGGCGTATCTTTTAAAGTTTCTTTGATAATCCAAATGCTTGCAAGAAACCCCAACCTAACGAAATCCCTGGAGAAGATGAGCCAAGAAAACCAACTATCCCCCCTAATCAAAATAGTCACACTCCCAACTTAGCTCCCACACTGTCGAGACCCAACTCTCACGTGCTTGAAGGCCCAGAGAGTTTATTCCCCGGACAACCTTTGTAGGCAAATTTGGTCAGTACACTGGTACCTATTGACAACTTACACTCTATTGGTGGACTGGTCACAAAGTCCCATCAATAGGTGGTATAGACCCAGTCTTTGAGATACTTGCTTTATTTTTCTCTACTTGAAGTAGGTCTCACCGAAAGAACCAAAATGCTAAGAGAAAAGGCATACCTCCTTTGTCTCCCAAACAATCAACCCCCTTGTCTACTACCTTTCAAGTTCTAACCTTGCATGGAGTGGTCTCTCCTCCTATTGTAAACCTAACACCTTATCTACCTCAGGAAGTTATGGCAGTTCCTTGGGCTGCCGTAGTTGGTCCGCTACAACTAGAAGCATATAACCCACTTCCCACATGGTTGAGGAATAACTTTCCCAAATTATCCAGCGATGGGAAAGTATCTATAGATGGGCACATTGCCGCTTTCTTTGCATCCATTAATATCTTAGCAGTACGTGAAGAGGATGTTGTAGTCATGTTATTTGTTGAGACTTTTGTTGAGTGTGCAATAGATTAGTTTTATCACTTGCCTAATTCTTCTATAACAAATTGGGCTTCTATGATAATGAATTTTTAAAGAAGATTTAAAATTGCTGAAGATGAGCATGCTTTGTTGACATAGTTGACTTCTATCAAAAAAGAGCCTTCTATAAGCATGAGGGATTTTGTTGCTAAATTTAACAAGATTTTTAACCATATCCCAGTAGCTAACCAACCTACTATAGGTAATTTAAAGACATTTTTCATAAGTGCTATGCCACCTGATATCAACTATGACTTAAGAATGGTAAACCCGACCAATTTAGATGTTGCACAAAGAACTGTTGAAGAGTTAGAAGACAACATGATCTCTGTAGGGAAGTGGAAATGAGAAATACAAAATAGGCCTAGTACTAGAAATACCACATCATCAAATGAGATGATCTATAAATTATCCAATGAGTTCATCACCTTCAAGAGACAACTTCCCAGATTTAGCAATTCTTACTAGCAAAATTTTCAAGACCACCCTGGGAGAAATAATGACATGAGAAATACTGATGGAAAAACATTACAATTGCATGCTCTGGAAAAGAGGCTAGTCATAGAATCTCCTCCCAGAAGGGGAAACATGTGTGTGTTTCACCTAAAAATAGATCATGATGGATAAAGTTTCACCTAACAATATATCATGATGGATAAACTTTCCCCGACGTATCTCGTGCCTAGAAGATGCATTAAATAGATGAATGGAATGCTAGAGTATCTGGAAATGAACCAAATTTGTGCTCATATGACGACTTTGGAAACTTATTTTTAGAGTATGAATCATATTCATAGAAAGATGCAGCATGTTATGCAACCATAGATGGGACCTCTTACATAGTATTGACCTAGAGTCAGAAATACAAAGCCCCTACTTCCAAACCACCACCAAAAAATAACAAGGCATCTTCTTCTTTCTCTAAAGATGTCAACCAAGGAGTGAAGGTTAAGCAACCAGGTAAGGAAAAAAATTCTTTTGACATTATTCAAATCTGTAAGGATTCCAGAATTCAGATTTCCCCTATAGACTACCTTAAGTCTAACCCTGTAGAATTGCAAAAGTTAGTGGACTATTGTAAAGGAGAGAACCAAAATTTAAACCAAAATGTCATGACTTCAATAGAAAATAAGCTTATATTTATAGGTCCAATTGAGAAGGGAGAGTCATTCATTTTGGCTACCTTCTCGGGTCAAATGCCTGACCCATTCTATGTGTCGTTGTATATTAATGGTTGTAAGTTAAGTAATTGTATAATAGACTTTGGTGCCTCAGACAATGTGATTCCATCAATTGTAGCAAAGGCTTTAGGTCTCACCCTCACTAAATCTCATGATAGATGTTACTCCATGGATGCTAAATAGGTCCCCTTGTTTGGGAAAATCAAAGATGCTCAAGTGGCTTTAGCAGCAAACCCTGAGAAGAAAATGTTATTAACCATCCTGGTTGCTGATATACCTACTAGTTACGGTTTTTTGTTAAGCGGGAGCTTTTACAAGGATCTAGGAGGTGAAACAAATATGGATTGGTCTCAGGATTTGATCCTAGTAGGTAACAAAAATATAAAGGTGATTCCTAAAGAGAAAGAAAAGTTCACAGTACTAAAATCTGATGACCCCAAAGCCTTAATTTTGTACCAGGACTTAGGATTCGGCAACTACATGTTGTTTACAAATAATCATGATGAAGAACTCAAACTTGGAGAGAAGGAAAATCAGTCCTTCACTGAAGGAATGACACCACAAATTTTGACACTCAAGTTTGATGGTAGATGTGAATCGTCAGGATCAGGTGCAGGTGTAGTTCTAATATTTCTATATGGGGAATATGAGACCATGACTTACAAATTGGAGTTTGGGAAAACCAATAACATAGCTGAGTATGAGGCCTTGCTGCTAGGAATTATTGCTATGAAGGAAAATGGTGTGAAAATCTTAAGAGCTCAGGGTGATCCTGAGTTAATTGTGCGCCAATTTAAAAATCAATACTCTGTGAAGAACTATAGATTAAAAAACTACAAGAACAGAATATGGGATGAAATTGAAGCCTTAGATGCCTTCTCTATTGAGTCTGTGCCATGAGAATTGAATTCTAAGGTAGACTCCTTAGCGGTATCAACCTCATTAATCCTCCCTCACCCAGATTTCAAAGATAAGAAGTATCAAATAGAGGTTGTGTATAAACTATTTGTACCTGACAATGTGGAGGATTGACAGGTGTTTGAGGATGACAAGAATCTACTTTTCTTTTTGGAAAGTGGCGGTGACTTTCATAAATATTCTCCTGGTAGTCATAAAGGAAATTGTCATGAAAAATAAAAGAAAGATAAGTCAAGGATCATCCATCTACAAGGTAATATAATCCCTCCTCACCTGGTCACACTTGAAAAACTTTTCAGTAGGCACGATACCTTTGTTAAAAAGAAGAGGACTAAGAGAGGTCCTACTACTAGTGAATATGAGGGTATAAACATCAGAAGTGAGAAAAACCCTAAGATGATCAACATTGGGAAATTTTGTAGTGAATAAGAAAGTGAAGAAGCCAGAAAACTCTTCCTAGAGTACTAGGATGTCTTCTCATGGAATTATGAAGACTTAAAGAGCTTTATGGATGGGAAATTCAAACATAAAATCCCTTAAAACTTAATGTTTCTCCATTCAGGAAGAAAAAAAGTAATTTCAACCCCAAGGTTGCTAATGCTATATTCAAGGAAGTTGATAAAATGCTTAAGACTAGGATCATATACCCTATCCATCATTCCACCCGGGTCACAAATATAGTGCCTGCGAGAAATAAAAATGGGGAAATAAGAATTTGTGTTGACTTTAGAAACCTTAACTAGTCTTCCTTGAAGGATAACTACACTCTTCCCAACAAGGACCAGCTATTACAGACTGTGGTTGGAGCTAAGATGATGTCCATGTTGGACGACTTCTCAATGTACAATCTGATAGAGGTGGAGAAATCAGATCAACACAAAATGACCTTCACTACTCTATGGGGCATGTTTTCTTATCACAGGATGTCATTCGGATTAATCAATGTTGGGGATACCTTTCAGAGAGGTATGGATATTTCCTTTGGTGATATGAAAGATAAAATAATTGGTATTTATCTGGATAATCTTATAATGTTTTCTAGACAAAGGGTAGATCACATGAAGGATTTGAGGAGAGTGTTGCAAAGCTTTAGAGAGCACAGGATCTCTTTGAATCCCAAGAATTTAGTCTTCTGTGTGACTGAAGGGAAATTACTAGGTCACATTGTTTCCCAAGAAGGTATAAGAATTAACCTAGACTGGGTTAGAGAAATCCAGAAATTAAGCTTACCTATAAATAAGACTAGAGTAAAATCATTTTTCATTTAGGTAAATTTTATTCGGGAGGTTTGTCCTAGATTTTTTAGAAATTACTAATTGTATAGTAGATATGATGAAAGGGAATTTGAATTTTAAGTGGAATGACCTTGGAAAACAAGCTTTGAAGAATATTAAGAATGCCATAGCCAACACTCCAGTTTTATGCCATCCAGATTACATGAAGGATTTCATAATTTATTGTTACTCCTCTGAGCATACCTTGTTTGTTATTCTCATGTAGGAAAACAAGGAAGGAGTTCAAGCTCCTATTGCTTTTATGAGCATGCCATTGAAAAATCATGAGTTGAAATATTCTCAGACTAAGAAACATGCTTTTGTTGTGGTAAAGGCTTTACAGAATTCAAAGTCTATGTTTTGCACTCTCACTCCTTTGTATATGTACCTAACATTGCAGTAAAAAGCGTATTGACTCAACCAAATGTGGGATGTAATAATAGAGGAGCATGGGTGATTAAGATACAAAAATATGACATAGAGATCAAACCCACCAAATTGGTGAGGGGAAATGTACTGTGCAAAGCAATGGTAGAAAACCAAGTGGATGAAGATCCTGAACCAAAACAATTGGTCTTAGCGGTGAGTATGCAAGACCCTTGGTTTGAAAATATTGTATATTTTTTTATGTATGGTGAGTGCCCTGAGGGATTGATTGTGAAACAAAGAAGAGCTCTGAAGCTGAAGGATTCCAAATATGTTATTTGGGAAGACAGATTGTATAAGAGGTCAATAGATGGGACTTTCCTTAGATGTGTTGACAAACAACAATAGGAGAAACTATTGAATGTGTTTCACGATGAAGCTTGTTCAAGATATTAAGACTGTGCTATTATTGGCCGGGAATATTTAGGGATGCCTATCATTGGGTGGAAAGATGTGTGAAGTGAAAAATGTTTATTGGAAAGTAACATCTAGTAGCACTTCCCCTTAGACCAGTGATAATTGAGGGTGCCTTCCAACAGTGGGGTATTGACTTTATTGGCCCTATAAATCCTGCATCCAGTGCAGGACATACCTATATAATCACTGTGACAAACTACTTCACAAAGTGGGTGGAGACGAAAGCAACTAAGAAAACTACTTCCCAAGTGGTATGTGAGTTTATTAAGGAAAAAATCCTGGTAAGGTTTGGCGTACCTATGAAGTTAGTAATGGTCAATGCCATATATTTTTGTTCTTTGGAAATTACTGATTTTTTTTTAAAGTATGGCATTACAATCAGCCACTCATCTGACTATTTCCCACAAGAAAATAGTCAAGCTGAGTCCAGTAATAAGAACTTAGTGAATATTGTGAAGAAACTCGCAGTAGATAAGCAAAGAAACTGGCACAAGAAAATCCATGAGGCACTTTGTGCTGATAGGCTGACTCCCAAAAGAGCTATTGGCATTTCCCCCTTTGAACTTGTCTATGGAGTTGAAGTCGGTCTCCCACTATCGTTGGAGCTGGCTACTTGCAAGTTGAGAACAACAGTATAAGATGGTCTATATAAATATGGTTTAGAAAAGAGGATCCTGTACTTAATCAAGCTCGAAGAAGAAAGGTATAAAATGGTAGATCACATCACACAACATAAAATGCGTGTGAAGAATTTGTTTGATAAAGAAAATCAGACCCCAAAAATTTATGGAGGGAGATATAGTGCTTCTATGGGAAAAATGCAGGGTGCCTAAGGGCATGCTTGGAAAATTTGAGACATTGTGGAAAGGACCCTTCAAGATTCATTAGGCGTTCAAAAAGAATTATTTCAAGCTGACTTATCTGGATGGCGAGGCACTACCCCTGACATACAATGGTCAGGACTTGAATTTGTTCAAGATTTGATTCAAAAATAGGTAACCCCTATATTGTATATAGTTACGTTTAGTTTCTGCTTTTTTTTTTTCCTTAGATAGGTTTCCTTTCTTTGTTTTACTTTCCATGTTTTTCCTTAGTTTTGTTGTGTAGCCACCTTTTTATGAGCTTTGTGAAACTAGAGACTGGAGTTCCTTGCTTAGACATGTGAATTTCCAAGTCCCCAAATAGAGCCAGTTGTTGCCCCATTTTTGTTCATATTTTTAGACAAAAATGGACGTATTGTGTGTTAGTAATGGTCTTAAAATCATTTTTGTAAATCTTGAGTCTAGGTCTAGATTTCCCCTTAAGGCTAGGAGGCCTTTATTAGGTTTTCCCAAATTAACTTCTCCTTTTGTAAGCCGGGGTTTTTTTTATCAAATTCATGTTATATATTTGGTAGGTTAAACTCCCAAATCCGATAAAGGTCATAGTTTGAATATCTCTAACATTGACTTTATGCAAATTTGAAATGTTTAGCCTTGATAATTTATTTTGGTACATTGGCGAAAAAATAGTTTTTGCCTTCTCCTCGGTGAGTTTCTACCCAGAAGGTGGTTTTCCATATAATACAAATCGGATGCACGAGAGACACTGAAATCCAAAATTTATGAGGATATTGATGACTAGGTTCAAAGGTGAGTCTTCATAGGTGTAATAGTGGCATCTAGACTTGAAAGGATTCAAATTTTTATTCTTGGTGGAAAATCAATTCTAAGCTTCTCCTCGGCGGAAATAGACTCTCAAGGGCATTTTCTGCCAAAAGGATTAAGTGAAAAAAATAAGCAAATGGTGACCTTGAGGAAAATTGGTAAGGCCTAAGGATATAATTGGTTTTATTGGTTTTAGTTGGGTCAGTAAAATGTGAATCTATGGCCTTTGGCAGAAAATTGATTTTTGGCCTTCTCCTCGGCGGAGTTTCACCTCAAGATTATGTTTTCCGCAGATGACTAGTTAAAGAATATCAGTGATTGGTGGAAGTTAGAAATAGATGATTTGAAGTTAAAATGATTATTTCACTCAAGAGGAATATCTATAGGTAAAATAAATGATCAAATGATGAAGGATTTAAAGTGATAAGTCTTCCCAGCGAAAAATTAGAATTTACCTTCTCCTCGGCAGGCTTCTACCCATGAAGGTAATTTTCCGCAAAATGACATAAGTAAAGTAACAAGTCATGAATTTTTTTGAAATATATTGGCAAACCTTTACAAAGGAAATTGAAACCATTTGAATCTAATATTTAATAAAAAAATCTAAGATAAAGGATTATTGGCGGAAAAGTTCTCCATTATTCCAACAGGTGGGTTTTGACTTGTGGGGTGCATTTTCCGCCAAAGCATTATACACAAGATCTTTAAGGAAAATTTAATCCCACATGTAACTTAAGGCATAAAAGAAAGATAATAAAGCTATCACATGTCACTGTAGCATTGCAAAAAGGCTAAAATTACCCTTGGCAGATTTTTGAGTAAGGAGCACTCCAAAATCATTTCTCTGGCAAAGGAGAAGTGGAAAAGTAATCTTCCGCTGCTCCCAGAAAGTTACTGTTACACTTACCCAAAGTGAAAAGATATTTTCTAATGGCCTGTAGAGGTGAGGTAATAAATTCAAATAAATTTTTTTTCTTCATAACAAACATTTTCATATTGATTAGTCTTTTTTACTCGTTTGGCATGGGAAGTAGGAAATTAACGATAAAAAGTCAAAAGTTTATAAAAATCAAAGAAGTACAGTAAACAAGAGTTACCATATGTTTTTCAATTTGCATGAATTAATTTTTGATTCTAGCTGCTTCTTGCTTTCATACCGCTGAGATAAATTTTTGGTTCTTGATTCAAGTTGATCTAAACATGGCCACCAGATTCATGGGATTTGACGGGTTGAATAGCATTACATCTAAATGGCACAAAATCACAAACACTTATTTGTGGTTCTTTGACATGTAAGGCTTCTAGAATAGATTGAATATAGAAAGGATACATCCCATTACAAATAATTTGAAGGAGAGCAGGTTAGTTGAAGTCGTCGGCTTTCCTGTTGTAGTTCAAGCCCAAGAGCTCATCCGTGAATGTATAGCCCATTAAAATTTGGATACCAAGTAGATCCTTTTTCCCAATGACACAGTGCTTCTCTCTATTGATAGAGACTTTTTCCAGAACTTCCTTCATATTCTAGAGCAAGATGAATACTCAGAGATGACCTACAGTCAAGCAGTCACTGAGTATGGAGTAAAGAAGATGACATGGAGGAAGGAGATGATGAAAACTTAGTTCTAGAAGCCCAGGAGCACCAAGGGAAAATTTAATAAGACACTTTATGGCATGGACCTGAAGCTAGAAATTATAGACATCCTGGTATTACTTCACATGATTAGAGGTGAGAGTGAAGCATTTAACTTTGTTGAGCATCATTTCTTCTTAGTCCAAGTGATTTGATCCCAGCACAATTTTATTGATTGGGATCACGTGGTAAGAAAAAATCTTTCAAATGCCGTCAATAGAGATAAATACCAAAATAAGTTTTATGTCTTCATTTTTATTGTATCTCCTAGCTATAATTCAAATTTGGCCAGGGCTTCCTAGGCTAGAATAATTCCCAGATGATGTAAAAAGTTATGAATTATTTCCCTATTTACAATTGCATAACATCTACACTAAGTATATCAAGGTGAATGATGAATTTACAATGAGATTATGTAGGGAGTTGCAAGGTTTCCTAGAAAGGAGATTTTCTCTAGGAGCTATGGCATTCATCAGCCAATATGGGTGTTATTTTATCTAATTTACAAATTTCTCATATATTCGTCTTGCAGGATTTGATGACTTCCCCTTGAAGCTGCCCAAGTATCCTGAGGATATGATTGTGTTGGTTCAAGTAATGACGCAAGCAATCCAAGTGAACATGATCTATGCAAGTGCCAAAAAGAAAGGCTATGAGTTCCCCATGACCATCGGAGCCTACAGCTATGCATCTCGATTTGATGCAAAGAATGTTTTGAGTGCATTCTCAAAAAGTTTCAATTGGAGACATACGATGTCTTGAGACCCCAGTACAACACTGTAAACTATGGTAGATATTAATTGTAGATGGGTCACACAATTCATCACACAGATGACATGGAAGACTATTGGGCCAACTACAAGGATGATCTAGAAAGCAGAGAAAGATGTTATGCGAGGTAAACTGTTGAACAAATCAAAAAGTTCAAAGTTAACATTCCAGTTGAAGGAATTGAAGATGATGGGGGCATATGTATGATGATACATACACAGAGAAGATTAAACCCCTCCCTATAAGCTTTGAGCCCATTTAAGGTCAAGTCATTGATGATTTGCAGACCTTAATAGATGGAATCTATAAAAGAACAAAGCAATGGACCAATGGATGATAGGTAGAAGGAAGAAGTCAGAAAAGACAACTCCTCCTCAAAAAAATCCCACAACAGTGATAGTGAACACTCCTGCAACAGCTTCAGTGACTATCCCAACTATGGCTAAGAAACCATCTCAACTAGCTGGTCGAGGAGATGAACCTCCTGAGAAGGTAGTCCCACTAGAAAAGACATGCGAAGATGGATCAATTCCTGTCATTGGTTTGACAGAAGGAGAAGTTTCCACAGATCTGGTCAAGCATACAGTTGAGCCCATTAAGACTATGGAAACAAAGCAACCAGCTCAATCTAGCACTTTGGATGTGCAGGGTGACACCCCGATGAAAGACTCCCCAATTATAGTAGAGGTGGGTGAAGAAAGTTCCAACACTTCGGCTACTCAATCAAATGAAGAGGCCAAAAAGAAACCAAAGGTTACTAAGGACACTAAGGTTGTCTCCTCTTCTCCAGCTCCAGTAAATCCATTTTCCCCCAGACTGAAGTCTACTCCCCCGGTCATTGGGAAGTTGTTTATAGATGAATTGGTCTCTGCAACCAAAATTACCAGCGTCAATTCTTAGATCAAGAACACCCTAGAGCACAAAAGATAGAGGATTGAAGAAGGAAATCCCAGCAAGGATACTCTTTCATAGGCCTTACAATCTAATACCACTATGAGCAAGGTGAAGAAAGAAAAGATTTTGTGTACCTTAGGCCGAGATCCAGAAACTGGGCACTTCACCATGGAGGTAGCAAAGCCTATAAAGGAAGGCAGGCTTGAAGATTTGACTGCTTTTCATTTTGAGCTACAATCATTTGATATGGGGTTAGCTCATCATGATACCAAGGTGGATTGGTGGAAATCAACTAATGTAGTAACTGAAGAGGAGCTTGAGGACCTAAAGGCTGCTAAGGTGCGACTCAAAATAGATGTCAATGAATTGACTAATTTTATCATGCGGTTGGTTACTCCAATTACAAGAATTCCTAGCTCACAAACTACTTTTGACCCCAATACTACAGAGAATCAAGCCATCTTCACCAAGTTGCAAGAAGATAGACACTTTCGGAAAATAGACAAAAGGTGGATCAAGAGACTCGAATCTAAAGGGCTCGTAGTTGTTGAAAAAATGAGTAATACTATCAAAAATCTGGAAAAGGAGAGAAAAAATGTTTATAAGAACTTATAGACTCTCACATCAGAAAGAGTGAAGTGTGAAGGCTGCAAAGTGATGTTGCACATGGTAGTCAAATGAAAACTAAAGAGGCAATAAAGGCCAAAATCTTGTAGAAGGGATATGAACCCTTAATCGAATGGCTTCAAAGCCTGCAATTTCAAGCTGAAATGATCATCCAACCTGAAGGAGGGTTGTAGAAGACAGAAGACAAAATCAAAGAAGAATAGGACAGAGATTTTGTACTTCTCAAAGGTCTTCACATAGAGTCACAGATAAGTGGCCATGGAAAATAATTAACCGGAGTGGTTAACATGCAAAAAAATTTCTCCGATTATGTAGATAAGTTGGTAGAGCAGTCTTCCTGACACCTGGATAAAGTACCAGATCTCCAACAGTTGAGTAGGTGCATATATAAAGCTACGGAGGAATTGAAAGATCGGGTAGATGTGGTTAAGAATTTGGCCAAAGGTCATTCCCGATGGCTCATCAGATATACTAATGTCCATATCAATAGATATGAGGAGCTTGTTCCAATCATCATAGCAGTTACCACCTATAAGGAAAAATTAGATAAGGGGAAAGAAACAAACACATAAATTATTCCCCCCTTATACTAAATTTTGATAGATTTTGCAATTGATAAATGTTCACTTTTCATTTATCTTTTTCGGTTAGAGAGGTTGAACCGTTTCGGTTACATATTTTGTAATGGTCAAGCTCTTAAATCTATATGTACTCTTTTGAAAATCAATAAAAAGGCCGGCTAAATTTTGGGGTAAGGAACTTTGTTTTTGCTGAGTCAAAATTGTTTATGTTTGAATGCCAATATTTTAACTGTTCCATTGTAATTTTCTTTCTGTTAATTTGAACATTTCTTTATATTGGATTTTTAGTTCATGATCAAACTGGGGTGTTGTATTAAGATTTAATAGAATTAATCAAGGGAAAATATGAGTGTTAGTCAAAATCATGAGAGATTTTCTTATGAAGTGTTTAGAATTAGATTGAATTATCATTGTTTTGTTATCATTGATCTTACATTTTTGCATTTGTATCATCATTATCACCTGAGCTAGTTCCTTTCTAGGCCTAGCTTGGATTACCTCTTATGTTATCAGGTCAATAACAAAACCCTATTAGATTAGGAAAGAAAAAAATTAATTGAAGATCAATCACTTAAGGGAGCTATACCTGCAAATTTAGAGGAAAATCAGTTATTTAGTAACATTTTCCAACTATTGTATTCGAATGTTTCTTTAATATTTGGGCATTTAAGAGTTAAATTGAAAAAGAAAAATCTGTTTACAAACACATATAAATTATTTAACTTAATTGAACATGTAAATATTCATAGAAACATTCGTGAAAGTAATTGACTCATAACAAAAGATATGGTATTGCATAAAACCTCTATAAGAAGGTAAAAACTACGGTGGGGATGGAGCCCACAAAATCTTCACTATCTGTAGATTGGAAGGGGTCGATTAAGGCTTACAATTTGATCACTTCTGATGATCTACCCTATTAGTAGTAACTATGGAGACCTATTAAAGTCAACTCTGTTAAGAGCTTTAGCAACACTGTTTAGTGTGCACTCAGTTAAGAGATTTACAAAGGATTGTTATATCCACCTTCCTTGAAAGGATTTTTACTTTTGCTTCACTTGTTAGAATGTAAGAAAATTACTCTTTCACCTGATTGTATGCAATATAATATTTCTAATTACATATCCATTCAAGATTACATGTATATATGTATCACCTATTGTGATTGAATAATACCTCTATTGCTCGGTAGCCTCTGTTCTTGGTTCTTGATAACTAATTTCATCTTTTGTTGTTTTGGTTCTTGAAATTCTTAGTCTGATCCATAGATGTGCATGTTGGCTACTTTCATTCTCTCCTCATACATTTAGAATGATTACAACATCTATTTATAATATATAATTACTTAATTAAGTTTCACGTAAAACAAACTTAACTCTATGATCACAAGTTTACAAATTTACCTTGATCTCCTAGTCTACATATTTTCCAATCAGTTAGACTGATTAAAACAATTACAATAATGTTAATTGTCCTTTAAGTAATGGTTTAAAAACAAAACAAAGCTCTAAAAATATAATATGAATGTTTTATCTGACGTGGAAATCAGATCCACTTTTTGTGGGTTGTAACTAACTTTCGGTGTATGATGCTTGGCTTTCTCTTAATTCAGTTTGACTATCTTTTGGGTTGCATTGTTTTGTTCTTTTGGTTTGCACTATGCTTGTTCTCTCGGTTTGCACTCTATCTTCTCGTCGGTTTCCTCTTTTGGTTTCCTCTTGTTGCGTTCCACTTTATCTGTCGAGTGTCTCTTGTACTTAACATATTCGGTGATCTCTATATATGTACTTTCAATGATCTCTGAAAGTTTTTGTTTTGGTGTAGGTTTAACGAGGGTTCAAAAAATGTTTTCCTTTTGTATACTAATGGAAAAATAATGTCTTCAATCTCCCCCTTTGACATTAGTATCAAAAATTGAGATGTGTATGAATACTAACATGTTTAGTATATACACCATGTATATATCTTGTCATTATATGAATCCCCCTAACTGTATGTATTATAGTATATATGCACATGTATACTTATAATTTCCTTTCTTTATTTCTCCTTTTCACCTTTTCACCTTATGATATATATACATATCATTTCCCCCTTTTTTGATATTAAGGACAAAGACGTACAACTTACAAGTTGTCCAAATTTTGGCAAAAATGTGTAACTTACAAATTGTCCAAAATATGGGAATGAGAATTTGACATTTCTTCCATCATCTGTTACCATTTCTCCTCAAGGTGTTCTAGAGCCATGTTCTCTAATGCAATTTGGGCATGCATATCATAAATGTTGTTAGGATAGACATTTCTGGGGTAGCAATTAGTGTTCTTGCCATTGTCAGGTGTTGCTAAAGTAATGTGAGTTCAGGTAGAATTAGAGCTCGAAGATTAGTTACCTCATCTCTAAACTTTGATTCTGCATTTTGAATTTCCTATCTTAGCTTTCTTGCTTGCTTTAGCTCTTCATAGTACAATTTGATTGCATCTTCATTGTTAGTGGGACCTTGTGAACTTGCTTGTAGATCAACATCAATTTGTGCTATCTTCTCACTATACTCCTTAGTGAGTTGATCTAAAGTGCATAAATTTTGGAATAAGGTTATAGCTTCTGAAATGATGGGGTCTAATGTACTTACAAGTTTAGAAAGATTCACCTTGTTCTCTTCCACTTATTGGCTGATTTTCTCTGCTAGCTTGAATTGAAATTTCTGTTCTGCACGCTCTTCACTTGATTTTTCAGCATCTACATTCTGAGATGTGATAGCTTCTGTGAAAATGGCCAATTGATCAAGTATAGGAGTATCTTTATCAATGTTAGTGTTAGGCACTATCTATTGTAGTATGTATTTTGTAGTTTCAAGTACCTTTGATTCTTATTTTTCTTTCCTAAGCTTATCCTGGATAGCTTTTCTCTCACACAGTCTTGCATACTTTGTTAGTTCAGTTGGATCCAATGTTCTAGGATCACATACTGGAATATCAATAATTTCATCCAAAGTAACTAGATTCTTATTCTATTTCTTCTTCTTTTTTGAGATTAGAGTGGTTGTAGATTTGTGAACTACTATTGCTAGTTCATTTGTCTTCTCTGAAGTGCTCGGTGAAGGCTTGGTAGATGAATTTTATTTTTCCTTCTCCTCGATGTCAATTTATTAGTTAGGTGAAGATGTCTCCTCATTAACCTTGGGTTCATCCGCAGATTTTTCTTTTGTATGTTGTGGTGTATCATCTTTCTTTTCTTCTTCACTATTCTCTTTCTGCTCTCCATCTTTTTCTTGCAACTCTTCTTCACTTTTCTTATCAACAGATTTGTCTTCCTGTACATCAGTAGTATCTTTTAGTTCTTCAGATGTGTCTTTCTTTTCTTCTTTAGATGCATCCTTTTGTTCTGTATCATCCTTTTCTTCGTATATGCTATCATCTTTGGTTGGTTTTTTCTCCTTTTCCTGGAGTATATTGATGGCTTCCATCAATATTGGCATATTGCC
The DNA here is from genome assembly GCA_018584345.1 of Thuja plicata. Lineage (NCBI taxonomy): Eukaryota > Viridiplantae > Streptophyta > Pinopsida > Cupressales > Cupressaceae > Thuja > Thuja plicata. Next base: position 879,540 of record MU228067.1, on the reverse strand, counting down.
TGGTATGTTTACTTGTGCAGCATTAATTACATTATCTTGTTCCCTGGTCTAGTCCTTGCCAAAAATGACATCTTCATCTTTTTGAATTTCTTCTACAGGGTCATCGGTGATGTCTATGATTGTATTGTCCATAATGTTTTCCATGGTAATGTCCGGCCATGTCTCATCTGCAACATCCATGTTCTTGTTTCCTGTTGTGTCCATTTCCTCTTTGTCCAATTCTACATATGTGATGATAATTGGTTTGGTGCTCTTAGTAGCCTGATCATCCTTATGTGGTTCATTTGTGAGAAGTTTTCTATCAGGGCTTGCCTCCTTAGGAGGTCTATTGAGTATCTTACACCAATTTTTTTTGTTGTCCTTCTCTAGGTCTATTAACTTTCCCTCAAGTATCTGTAAGATCTCATATTGGGTGAGAATTCTTGTGCATGTTTCTCCATCATCTCCTTGATTTCTTCCATTTTGGATTCAGGAGGCATAAGAGAAACAAGGACTCTTTCCCTTACCTCTTTCTCATTCTTCAATTCATAATTCCATCTGGAAGATATTCTATCATATGATGCATTGGGAATTTTATCATAAAATTGTACTAGTACATATTTAAATATACTCATCATTTTGGTAATTTCCTCTTCAATCTTGTTTTGGTCCAAGGGATCTAGAGTTAACCATCTTCTAACTTTGGACTCAGTAATTGATCCTAATTTAATCATTAGAGAACATATCTCATCAATGGTTTTAGGGATCTTACTCTTTTCTTGTTCAACAACTTCATCCTATTCTCTATCCTAAATGTCCTCCTTGGTTCTAATGAGCCTTCTTCTTTTTGTTGGCCCTCTTTTCTATGTCATAGTTTTCCTCTTGTAGGTCCTTACTTGACCTTTCTTCAATGGTGAAGGACTATTGTCCTTATTTATTTGACTTCTAGTCCTTGAAGTAGTTGTGGTTCTAGGCTTCTTGGCTGGTGTAGGTAATGGAGTATCTAACTCTTTAGACTTAGAGTCACTTTCCTACTCAGCCTCAGCGATGGGTGATAGTCCCTTAGTTTCTTCTATCTTTTCGGTTTCTTCCTTTGTAACCGACAACCTTTTCTTCAAGTTCTTTACCATTTTGTCCTTTTTCCTGTCCACCTGTTTCACAACCAAGCCAGTTTTAATTCTTTCTTTGGCTTCTTCATAGGTGTTGAAATTGGGTTTTGTTTTATCTAGGGGTTCATTTATCAATGCATCAATTTCATTGGATTCTTGATCTATGTTTACTTTATAGTCAAGTGGTTGTATCCATGTTGTTTGTGGTATAACAAGTTTGATATATGTGAAATCTATGTCTACCATGAAACATATATCATTCTTTAATTTCTCAATTAATGGCTCGTAGATCCTTACTCTTTTTTGCATTCTCTCCTTGAATCTAGAAAAATACTCATCCATAACTGTCTCAAAATTGTCTCCAAGTGATTTTATAAAATCACTGATCTGTATGGTGACTAGTCTAGTTGTATCCCATTTTACATCTCCTATTGATTGGAAGGATTCTTGGAAGTAAAATAAAATTCACATGAGAAGTGAACCAAACTTACATGAGTTTGATTTTGCATTCTTGATTGTCTTTAGGTTCTCTTCTAGCATCTTGAGTAGAAGTTCTGATAGATCCAAAAGGGTTCCTTTCTTTACAATTGTATATGATGTTTCCATTTCTATGGATGCTATGATTTTCATCCTGCTATCTTGAAAGAACTTTTATCCTAGGACACATGCTCCAAATTTCAGCTCATCATCTGTGATAGTGGATACCTTAAGTCCTCTTCCATCACACTTAGCTCATGTATTATTTTCAATTTTAGCCTTGCGTGGATGCTTCAATGCCTTTATCTTTTTTTTTATTGGATAGACGGTGCCTACATGAATAACATCTCAGGTTATTGGTTTAGTCTCATCCATCCATCGCTTATGATTGTGAATTCTTCTCAATACTAACCGAATCCACTCAGTTTTGAACACTTTAAAAAATAATAGGGAATTTTTTATCCATTTCACTTCAATGTGATTGTGATTATCTTTAATGGTTCCATCATCCTTACATAGCTTCTTGACAACTTGTTCAACCTCCAAGTCACCAATTTCTGCAATCTTACAGTGAATGTATGCTTGCACATCTTTGACAAGCAAAACCCTAGCTGGTATTCACGAGAATGCTCCAGCATTGTCAGGTTGTGATGCAAACTCTAGGTATATCTTGTAATGTGGTTCCACACAAGTTGAATTCTTGACAAGATTGACCTTTTCCTTCTTGATGCTCTTTAACTTAGTGGTTCTTGAAGTGGTGGTCATTGTTTCAAAAATTTAGGGCTTTCTGTAAAAGATGAACAGAGTTCTCGGTTATGCTTTGTACTTCAACCTCTGTAGTTGTTACTGGTCTACTGAGAGTGCTTTGTAATGGGTTGGAGTTACTCTGCAATGTTGTCATGTCTGGCTCTATTTTCACTCTGGTTGCTTCGCTCAAAATCACAAGTTAGAAATGAAACTCCTTCATTGTCTATTTATATACTTTTCCCTAGGTTGATTGAAACACTAACTTTGTTTTTGATGATTGTGTGATGCTTCGAAGCAGTCATCTTAACTTGTTACTTTTACCGATGTGTTTCAGTGTATTGCAAAGACAACTTATCAACTCACTTGAATACTAACTGATCTCAGTTTACACTAGCAACTTTTTCTTTTACATGTTAACTGATGATTCTTGGTAAATGTAGACAATTTAGTTTTGAATGTAAACCGATGTATTTCGGTATGTATTAACCAATGAAATAGTTTTCACAAAATTTAACAAGGAATACCATAGTGCATCTATAATCATGCTAACTTGGCATTTCAATTATGTATGATGGAACTGATGTAAAATATAACTTGGGGTAATGTAATTCTATACTTACTTGTTCTTCTTAGGTGGGGATGGTGATGTCACCAGATCCATTGGATAGGGTGTCACCAATTGCATTGCTCGGTACAGATTCATCATTGTTTGTAGCTTTCCTCTAAATTTTGGTTCTCATCTTCCTAATGTCTTCAATGGTGTTTCCATTGGCAAAGGTGTTTTTCTCTATCATTCGGTCTCTACAGTCTTTCTTGAGATGACCAACTTTATGACAGTGTAAACATGTCATTTCAGGGTTATTAAATGCTCTAGGATTTCTAGACCATTGTCTCGTACAATTTGTAGCAATGTGACCAAATCTTCTGCATGTTGTACAATTTTCCCAAGTGTTTAAATCCCATACATACTGGTTGCCGACTCTTTTCATTTGATGGGCAGATTCTTGACCTTTAGACTTCTGTGCTTGCCTTTTCTTTTTCAAGCATTCAAGAGTAGTGTGCCCATACATTTTGGAATTAGGATAGTATTTGTCCATGTAGGTTTCCTTCTTTGGTTGTTTCATCTCAGACTTAGATTCATATGCTTTATGTCCTTTCTTGTTACATTTATAATAGAATCCTATGAATGAATATGTGGATTTAGGAATACCTTTCATTTTTCTCCTGCATACATTTGATGTGTGGCCTTGCTTTCCACAGTGATTGCATGTCATATTTCTTGGTCTCGGATTTTCATAGACATTATTTTGATCATCTTTTTTAGGTGATTCTTCATTCTTGGTATAGCCTAGTTCAGTGTTGTTGTTGGCTCTCCTTTGTCCATCAAGAAAATCATCCATTCTTTTATTTATTTCTTCAGCTCTTTTGATTATCTCATTATGTTGTTGTTGAATTCTAAGTTCTTGTTTCAGCTTTTCATTTTCTTCCCTTAGCTCACTGATAGCTTCTATTCTTTCAATGAGTTGAACATTCATTCTATTTGCCTCTTGACTCATAAGAATAATCTGATTTCTAATCTCATGATGATGTTTAATAAGTCTTTGTATTTCAGACTCTTTTTATTGTATCTTTTTAGTAATCTTTCTTTTATCATCAATATCTAGTGTTCTCTCTTGCTCAACTTGTCTAGCATTGTTCATGAAATCAATCATTCTTACCATCTATGTCTCTTGACTAATTTGTAGACATTTCACTTGACCAGCCAGATGTTGATTAATTTCATTTAAGCTTGTGATGCTTTCTTCTGATGTATCTGATTCTTTTCTTGTAGTAGATCCTGAAGACTCAAATAGATCTGGTATCTCCTCCTCTTGGTAATCTGTTTCAATACAACAATATGTCATAATATTTCTTTCATCTAATAGTTGTCTCTTCTTGATTCTAGCTTCTTTGAACTTCTCATAGAAGATCTAAATTTCTAGCTTCTGATTCTCAATACTTTTTTCAAGTATGTACTTCTCCATTGTATGATATTTTCTCTTAAGTCTTTAAGCTTTTCCAAATAAAAGTTCTAACTCTGATACCAATTGTTGGGAATAATGGGAAGTGTGTACTGAGAGGGGAGGGGTGAATCAGTACCTCTAAAACTTTTATCTCTTTTATCCTTTAACCATTATGTAATTAATTGTTCATCCAATCATTTTTTCTATACTTTCTTTATGTAAAACATATCAATTCTTTATCTTAATCAAACATGTAAAATTTTATAGAAACATTCATGAAAGTAACTGTCTTGTAACACAAGATATGATATCATAGAAAACCTCTGTAAAAAGGTAAAAATTGTGGTGGGGATGACACCCACAAAATCTTCACTATCTGCAGATTGGAAGGGGCTGGTTAAGGCTTACAATTTGATCACTTTCGATGATCTATCATGTTAGGAGTATCTGTGGAGACCTGTTAAATTCTACTTTGTTAAGAGCTTTAGTAACACTGTTTAGTGTGCACTCAGTTAAGAGATTTACAAAGGATTGTTAAATCCACCTTCCTTGAAAGGATTTTTAATTTTTCTTCACTTGTTATAATGTAAGGAAATTACTCTTTGACCTGATTGTATGCAAATTTTTAGGATTAGTCCCAAGAGATAACTGAGAGTGGGGGGTGAATCAGTTATCTACCAGTTTCAAATCTTTTAAGCAATTAAGTACACAATAAAATTAAGCATAAATGCAACAAGATAACACAAAATAAAACACCACAATTTTGGTTACGGGGAAACCAAAATAGGTAAAACCCCTGATGGGAATTAGCACCCACAAAGAATTCTACTAGAGTATAATGATCCCTGTTAGAAGATCTTTCAACCTTGTTAGAGTTGATCTTTACAATGCAATAAGTACATTGACCTGGTCAAGGGTTGGACCCTCTATGGAGTCATTTACAAATAACCCTGTTAGGGGTCAAGACATACTGTCCAAGAGCACACTACTCAAATGATGAAGGTTGCAACCTTCTGCAAAATATATGTATACTATATTTGATATTTGAATTGTTTAAGTAGACCTACTCTCTTGATTAGTTCCAATGACTTGTATAATCTTTCTGCTTCTTCACATGGATCCTTTTCTGATGATTGATGTAGCTTTACTTTTCTAATACATCAGACGTTCTACTCTATTTATTGTCATGACTTTCTTGCTTCCTTTTTTTCTTTTTCACACCCTTGGCAATCACAAATGCACTACTATAAGTATCTTCTTCAAAGATATCAATGTGTTGGTTGTAGGAAAATTTTCAACAACTTCCTTGTTGGCTAAACTAAGCATGCAACATAATTCAAACTGCGCAACTCAAAATTAATAGACGCATCGCTCCACATAGTCGGCTCCACCAAAATAACTCAAACATCACACTTCAGATAAAACACATTAAGCACCTTTGGTTAAACATTCTTTACTCATAAATAAACATGAATCCGAATACGCATATCCCAAAGTAGGCACAACTAAAGAGACAATAAAATTACTGTCGGCTCTTAATAACAATCTTCTGAAATTGTGGCTGGTAAACAGATCAACATAACTCAACTTTAACTGTATTGCAGAATCTGCGTGTATGAACATGGCATAATAAATATGTCTACAACATAAAAATAATTGTGCAAGGCTCCAACATATCCATGCTAAAAATTGAATATAGTACACTGCTGTATACTATATGTTGTCATCAATGACAAACATACAGTCAACTATTTGCACAAGGGAAAATCTCCAACAATCTCACCTTTCACATTGATGGAAACATATGATATGAAAAACATCATCAATCCAAAAGTGTCTTCTTTCTTTTTACAATCTTCTCAATATCCTCATCAAAATTTCCTCTTAACTGTTGCATCTCTTTTTACTGTGTTTTTATTTTCATGGTTGTATACTCCCCCTAGAGTATATGCTCCCCCTTACTATATACTCCCTATTTGACATTGTGAGTGTGATAATGGGTACCTGTTAGATGGACACAAACACTTCAATAGATCATTGTTTTAGAAACATGGGGTTAGTAAAAGCATGAAAAACACATAAAACCCTCTAAAGATGACCTATTGCCT
>MU228067.1:856767-873017 GCA_018584345.1 Thuja plicata | reverse complement strand
CATTAAATTGATTAAAAGAATTATGCCAAACAGTAACAGGGTCGTTTGGACATAACTCAAGGGTATGATCACACTTAGGGCAAATAGGGTCCATAGTTGCGACAGACCAAATTTAGGTGGTTACAGACATCAATAGAAAAGGATGCCAAATACAAATAAGAACAGGTACTACTCTAGAAGTAGAGTAGTCAACCAATCATAAGTCACCAAGGATTGATACACTTGATGTAAATTCTAATCAGACTCAATAAAGGGAATTACTCCTAGCTTCTTCTTGAGATACTCAAAAGTATCTTTTGATAAAGGCTTCATAAATATGTCTGCCAACTGATGTCTAGTGCTCACATAATCCAACTTCACTTCTCTCTCTGCAACTTTTTCTCTTAGAAAAAGGTATTTTATTTCTATGTGTTTTTTTCTTTGTGTGCATCACATGGTTCTTTGACATATTAATAGTGCTAGTGTTGTCACAATGAATGACAATAGGATAATCAATCTGAATTCCAAATTCTTTTATCATCTTCTTGATCCAAACCATTGTGGAACAATTTAATGTTGCTACTACATACTCAGCTTCTGTTGTTGACTGAGAAATACAGTTTTTCTTATTGCTTGTCCAAGTAACCAACCTGTCTCCAAGAAATACTACTCCTCCTGAGGTACTCTTTCTGTCATCAACACAACCTGCCCAGTCTGCATCTGTGTACACATGAATTTCTACATTTTCTAAATTAGGATACCATAAACCATAGTCTATAGTCCCTTTTAAATATCTGAATATTCTTTTTATTTTCATTAAGTGATTTTGTTTTGGTTCGGCTGCAAATCTCCCAACAATGCCAACTGCATTAGAAATATCTTATCTAGATTGAGTGAGATATATGAGTTTTCCAATCATAGACTTGTATAGTGTTTTTTCAACTGTTGTGGAGTCATCATTTTTAGAAATCTTGCTTCCTGTTATCATAGGAGTGCTTAGTGGCCTTCAATCTTCCATCTTGAATGTCGTCAATGTCTCCTTCACATATTTAGACTGATTTATGAATATGCCTCTGTCTGTCTGCTTTACATTTAATCCCAAAAACTATTTTATAGGTCCAATCATGCTCATTTCAAATTCTCTCTGCATCTCTTTCAAAAATTTTGCACTAAGCTTGTCATTACCTCCAAAAATAATGTCATCAACAAAAATAGCAACAAGTAATAATCCTTCAGGTGTCTCTTTTACAAATAAGTTACAATCCGCTACTCCCTTCTTGAATCTAATCTTTGTCAAGTAGCCATCAAGTCTCTCATACCATGCTCTTGGGGCCTGTTTAAGTCCATAGAGGGATTTCTTTAGTCTTCATACCATGTCTGGTTTGTTTGATAAATTAAATCCTTCAGGCTACTCTATGTAAACTTCTTCCTTCAAGTCACCGTTCAGAAATGTTGACTTGACATCCATCTGATATACTTTAAAGTTCTTGAATGTTGCATAAGATAAAAAAAAATTTAATATCTTCTAGTATGCTCACAGGGGCAAATGTATCAAAGTAGTCAATTCCTTCTCTCTACACATATCCTTTACATACCAATATTGCTTTGTTTTTTATCACTGTACCATCTTCATTCTTTTTTTTTTTGAATATTCACTTAGTTCCAATCACATTTTTGTTACAAGGTCTAGGGGCCAATTCCCATATATCATTCTTAATTATCTAATCTAATTCTTCTTGCATTGCATTTTGCCAATCTGAATCATTGCAAGCATCTTCAACACTTAAGGGTTCAATCTGTGAAAGTAAACATACCTCTTCATCAATGGTTGAACCTTTTGCTCTAGATCTTGTCAAAACTTTACTGCTCTGATCTCTAATGATATCTTCTTTTGAATGGTGTCTAGATGTGAATTTTGGAATTTTAGGTGTGACACTCTCATCTGTACTCTGTGATTCTTCTTCACTTGGTTCAAGGTTATTGCATGATACATCAATATAGTTAAACATTTATTCAATAACTATTTCTTTATTGATAGGTCTAGTTTCATCTTGAATCATAGGTTCATATTCATAATATCTCTCTTGAATCATGAACTTCTCATCAATCTTCACATGTACACTTTCAATGATTTTGTTCAACCTCAAATTAAACCATCTGTAAGATTTTCTCTTAGTAGAGAAACCAATAAAAATACCTTCATCACTTCTAGCATCAAACTTACCAAGACATTCATATCTCTTGATGTAGCACTCTCTTCCAAATAATATGAAGTATTTTACTATAGGCATATTACCAAACCAAAGTTCATAAGGTGTTTTGTTTGTACATGGCCTTAGTCGAATTGTGTTGATAGTATAGAGTGTTGTATTTAATTCTTCTCTCTAATAGGTGTGCGCAAATTTTCCTTCAATCATGATAGTGCACGTTGTGTCAAGTACGGTCCTATTTCTCATTACTACAATTCCATTTTGTTGAGGGGTTATAGGTGTTAGATTTTTTTCTTGTATCACTCAACTCTAAAAGACAATGTGCAAACCAGACTTGGGGATCTTCATCCAGTAACACAAATCTACTTCTTCCAGCAAACTGAGGGGAAAGGAAAAGGCTAATTGATGAGGATTTGATCCTCCTCCTTCTTTGAATTCCATAGACTCAGGAAGGTGCACCTAAAATATGATAAAATCTGCATATACAATGACTTACTAGCTAAACCTCATTATGCAGATGTGAGCGTGGATAGTTCTCAGACTTATAAAATGTGGGATTTCAACTCAACCAATCTTATACAGGATACCACTTGTATGATCTGCTAAGAACCAGGGAAATGGTCAAAGTAACAACAAATATATTCACTCTTCTTCTCTTTGAACCCGGAGGCTCAGGTAGGCTAACCTATTAGATTCACTTCTCCAAGGAATCACCAAAAGCATTTGCACTATTCAATGCAATTTACAAACATTTATGCTCTTAAATAGAAAATGGTAAATGATTTGAATTAATGATTTGATGAAGAAACTGCAGGATAAGAAAGAGGCCCATGGCCTTATCTATGGGGCAATAGAGTCAACTAAATGTTCATTCCCAGAAAACCCAAACTCCAAACTCAAAAACCCAAATGGAATGCCTTGCAAACCATTCTTCTCATTTCAATACCTGGACATCAGATTCATATGCAAACCTAGAATTCTCAGAATTTAAAATCAAGACTTATTCTCTCCTTGAAAGAAACTCAAATCCAAACCCACATATACCTTATAATTGGTATATTAACATGTCTTACAAGTTAATACACAAGAATTAAGACAATACATACAAAGACATCAGACAAGAACTGAACAGGGATTCCATTGTTCTTATTAAAATTCATCTGAATATGTACATTTGCAAGACAATGAAACACAAAAAATAAGACTCTGGAGCCTGAATACTGCCCAGCAGCATAAATTTTCAACATCCTTTCTACAATGGAGAAAAAGCCAGATATACGAGAAAGGAAAATAATCGCAGTCACCAACACCTGTCTGTCCCCAAAAATATCTGCAATTGCAAAAATTTGATATGATCTGGACTCAAAAGGCTCACAAAATCAGAATCCTCATTCTGAGACATTTCCAGTGATATCTGATACTTGATATTTTTGGTGAAAATTTCCCTCTAAATCACTTAAATAAATTTCCCTTTTGTGCAAACTTTCAGAATATGTTGAAATATTTGAATGTATTTTCAATAGTTAGACTATTGAATTGAAATGATATTTCATTTTGATATTCTACACATATTATCTCCATTTTTTGTATTTTTACCTCAGAAGTCACCAGAATTTGACACTTGGGACATGTTGATTTGTTGCTTTAAACTAGCCTTCTTAACTCACCTTTAACTCCTGCTCATCTGGAGACTTGGAGACTAAGTAGTCTCTAGATCTCTAAAAAAATTTCTTGACCTTGAGTCTATCTGGAGACTTGGAGACAAACTTAGTCTCTAAGTCTCTGAATAAATTTTATAACCATGGGTTTGTTGGGAGACTTGGAGACTAAGGCGAGTCTCTAAGTCTCTAGATCTCACTTAACTGTACCTTAACTGCACCTTAACTGCACCTTAACTACGGTTATCCTGCACTATGTAGTCTCCAAATCTCTGAAGAAATCAACTAACCATGGTTAAATCTAGAGATCTCGCAACTAAGCTGAACTTGTCTCATGACTACATGACTACGGTTAGTAGGCCAGTCTCATAAGATCAAGCACTTAACCACATGCATCTCACGACTGGCGGTTATCTCCTGATCGCGGTGGTTATCTGGTCTAGCGGTCATCTTCATGCGACTTAGTGACTAGATGCCACGTGTCCAATCTGCCTCATCACCATCGACACCACATGTCTACAAAATCTCTTCCTGGTCACTCAAGCATGCCTCCCCATGCACAGGTTTCCTGCACATGCGCATGAAGAGAGCCTCCTTCTCTTCTTCACATTTACTTATGTTTTCCTTGTTTCTTATAAACGTTTCAGTTTTCCATTGTGGGGGCAATGTGGGACTCATTTTTTGAATGTTTTAAAGCCTTTATGCATTTTTACTCCAAAATAATGGGGCCCACCACACACTTAACTATCCAGCCAAGAGGCCCACCAAATGGCCTCTTGGTTCTTTCTTCAAACAATATACTATGTGCTTTAGTATATAAATACTAAAAGTTTGTGCAGCCTGAGCAATGTGGGATATATCTCTGTGCATTTTTCAAGCTTTTGAAAGCTCCCTTAAAATGTTTCTCACTCATGGCAATGCATTTTTGTTGGTTAAGACTTTCATTTACCTCCATAGGTCTGGGTGCCCCTTGCTATGGTTTCACATTTTAATTTATTTATTTCTTTAAAAAAAACTTTAAATCAGCCCCCAATGCCAGACACATCACTTTGTGATAGATGTTTTTTCAAATTTCAACATATTTCCCTCCACCAGATTGGGCGCCCCAATCTATGGTGGTTTTCTTTGACTAAAGTCTTAATAAACAAAAAAATATTACTCCCCCCATGCTGGGTGCAGGCCTTGTCTACGATTTCATTCATATTTTAAATGAAAAAATAAAATAAAAACTTTAAAACTCTTCCTCTGCTAGGTTGCGCAACATCCAATCTTTGGTTGCTCTATTTTCTTTAAAAACTTTACCATATTTCCTTTAATGTTGGGTTGCGCCCCATTCTCTATGCTCTGTATTTTGTTGTTTTGAAAACATTTAAACAAACTGCAATCTCCTCCATATTGGGCACCACAATCTGTTGGCTTCATTTTGATTGAAGTTTTTAATAAAAACTTACCATTACTCCCCCATGTTGTTTGCAATTTTCTGTTATTTCAAACTTTAAACAATCATCCTCCTTTGCATGGTTGGGCGCAACCCTCTTGCAATGGTGTTTGAATTTGCATGTTTTTTAAGTTCTAAACAAACTTAATCTTCCCCCAAAGCTGGGTGCACCATACTGCAAAGCTCCATTTGCAATGTATTTTGTTTTGAAAAGAACTTCAAAACAATTCTTCTCTGCTGGGAGCACCAAGCTATGGAGTTTGATCTTGCATTTTAAGAAAAAAAATTCTTTAAATAAAAACCTTCCCAAACTTGGGCGCCCCAATACATTTTCTTAGTATTTTAAAAAAATTCAAACATTAACCCAAATATCATGGCCCCTCCCTTCAATGGTTTCTGTTTGCCATGTTTGAATGTTTTTAATATAAATCCTTTATCATGCTCTCCTTCTTTTTAACTCCAAATTTTTCATAAGCCGGGAGAATGCTGACAAATGTTGATGAACCTGACCTTTATGCCTTCTGATTTCATTAGCCATGGCATAGTTCCATTTTTCTCCCACAGTCTAGTTCACTGGCACATATTTTATAAGATCATTATTTAAATCACAAAATGATTTAACATCATAATATGCCATTTAAAACTTCGTAAACTGAGTACTGGATTCCATGAACATATGATAAGTCTCTGAGATATTGGTGCAATGATCTCCATTTTAATCCTTGACAAAACATCTAATCAACTGTGCAACTTAGAAAATAAAACCACTGAGCTTGTAATCAATTTAAAAACCGTTTTTCACAATTCTCCAAACTGGCTTTATTAATGGCAAGTAGCCTCCAGAACAGGCCTTGAAAATTGACTGAATGAATTCACAGGAACATGCCATCAGAAAATTAGGTTCAATCCAAACATGTGAGAACAAGTGCTAGACAAAATTTCATAGAAATATTTGAGCCAAAAGATATCACTGATCAAATATAGCCTTCTGAAACTTTCATTTTGTCCACACTGTCAATCTGCACAAATCACCTTAGAAACAAGCTTTGAAAACTTACCAACTAAAACCCCCAAGATCCAGAATCTTGGATAATGATTCACTCTCACATAATGAAAATTAATCCAATATTATATTTCTCAAAAGATCTAAATGCAAATTATCATTAAAGACCAAAGCCGGCTTGTTAAAAAGATTTTGGATCTGAAACTGTGAAACAAACAAAAATTTGATTTGGAAACATCTTAGGAAAGTGACCAAACGGGTTGGTCAAGGTCCAAATATTTTTAGGGAAGTACACCTCCAATTCTAAAATTCAAAAAAACTTTCAATTATACTTGACCTTGAACCGGGTGCAAACAGGGAAACCACAAAGCGGGCTACTTGGAAAACCGTATTTCATCATTTGGCAAATTGATAGAAAAAGAAAATGGAATGGGCTTAGAAAACTGACCAAATGGACTTGTCTTGACCTGAAGATGGAGACTCAAGAATTATTCAACCTCTGTAATACAATTCAAAAGGAATTGTTTCAATTAGGTCACAAGGTCAAAAGTTACAATTGGTCAAACAGGGCTACTCAGAATTCTCGGTAGAACAAAGAAACAAGACATTTCTTGAAGACCAACTTTGAGGGATCAAAAAACCTATCAAAAAAACTCAAAATGGATTGAGCTTTGACACATAAGTTCTCTAATATACATGTTAAACATTCCCAAAGGGGCAGGCCATGAAACTTAACAAGACACAAGATATTCAAAGGCAAACTAGGCATGTTACAGCAAATTGATACTTAGGTGACATGCAAAATTTGACAAGTGTTCAAATCAAGACATCACTAAACAACTCAAAACTTGAAACTGATGAACTAGGATGTCTTCATATGCCTAAACAAGAGTGATGAACACCTGACCTATATGAAACACTTCAGAATTTCATCCGGGAAAATAGGCTCAAAAAGCACTTATATGGGGTCAAAATGCAAAGTACTAATAAAACACTCAAAAGTCCTTGTATTTTATAGTACCAACAATGGCTCTGACTGTAGACATGTGCCCCATGTGGGCATGTAGAGAACTTTCAGAATCTCATCAAATCATATTTTCTCTTCTATTTCTCCTTTCTCCTTAATCTCTTCTCAAAAACTAGAAACCCCTTTATTGAAAGCAAGGACAACACACAACTGAAGGGAAAGAAGGAAACTGTACAAACACGAAGCTTATTTACAAAGGCTCAAAGCCCCAAAACTGACTTCAGCTCTTACCTCTATCAGACATATGATTTTCATCTACAAAAATCCAAGGTAAGCTGAAGCTATTATTTCCATTCACTTGATCAAAAATGCTGCCCTAAATCTTCAACATATCAATCTCACTCTCCCTTGGCAAAGCAAAGTCACCAGATTGTTGTAAATGTCGATCATTGTGTGCCATCAAAACATCACACTCTTCACTATCACTAATTTTCTAGAAGAAGAAACATTCTAACTCACTTTCATGGCTGGAAACATCTGCATCTTGAACATTATTTTGCGCCAAAGAATACACTTCTTTTACATCATCACCTTGAAAACTAAAAAAGAATGTCCCAAAACAAAATTTTGATTGCACAAAATCAGAGAAAACTTGTTGATCCAAACCCCTATCAGCATCTTGTGAACAGTTATTTTCAATCAATGGCTCTACTATTATTTCCAAATCTGAGAAAACACTTTCAGACTTATTATTATCTTCAGGATCATGATGTGAACAAGAAATACTGACATTGTGTTTATGAAAATTGAATCCACACCAAAACATAAATCCTCATACTTATCATATATGACAGTAAAAAACTCATCACAATCATATGTACTCTACACTTGCATGTCACAAGCTTCAAAAATAGGAGGAGACTCAACATATTTTTCACATTCGATGCCCTCGCTAATTCTCTCTTTATAAAAACATATATCAGCCAGGCATGAAACTCTAGAATCAAATGTATGCGCATACCTCTGAAAATCAACATCTAGGAGCTCTGAAATTTGCTCACTGCTTAGTGGACATTGGACCTAATTTTCACCTTCTTTGGTTTATTCTTCGATGCTGTAAATATTTTCTACATTGTAAACAAGGACTGAGATTTCTTTTCTCATATCATTTTCTGCAAATGAATCACTATAGCAACTGACGTCTGCGTCATAATTATGCTCTTGTTGTTCGCACGAAACTTCTTCAAACTGAGACAAGAAATCTGCATTGTTATGCTGAAAGAAGGAAAAATCTACAAACTCAATGGAGTCATTTTCAATTACAAAATCATCTTCATCACCTTTTTGTTCATAGATTTCATTATCAACATCATAACCAACACTTTTAGCATAAGTAGACTCAGCATCATCTACATAACTAGATTCATATTCAGCATCCTTAGTATTTTCAGATTCAGATTTCTCAATCAAATCTATCCATTCTATGGTATGTTCAATCATTTTTTCTCTAAGAGTTGCAGACCAACTGACTGATTCAGGCATACTAAGCTCTAGAAACATTTCAGCATATGTAGACTCTTGAAAATCAACACCCATTGGAAGCTCATTATAAGCTTCACTAAACTTCTTATAAAACAATAGTGTTGATTCTTCTTTTCTCACTCCTATTTTACATCTTAAAATCAACATGCATTATTGTTGGATCTTTTGATTTATCAATGAAATATCCTTTTCTCTATTAACATTTTCCACTTCTTGCTCATAAACTTCAGATTTAGAAAACATATCTTGACCCATGGAAGCTGGAATTTCCATTTTAACCACTTATTTAACAACACATCACATCCTGTCATAGAGATTTTTATCTGACTTTATGCAACCATTAACTTCACATAACCATAGCATACTTCTGATTTCTTAAAACTGAAACTTCAACCAGAAAATGTGAAAAACTACAAAGCTATTTTTCCCTTTTTCTTAGTGCTTTTCTCACCTATTAAGGAACTTTTATTTCTTATAAAAACTGAGGATTACTTGGATGAGATTTGCAGCTGCTGCTCTTTCTTCTTCTTTTTCAGATACAAGGCAGATCTAAAACCATTCTTGGAATCCCATTCGGTTCTTCTTTCGTAGAGTCGCCAGCTCCTTGTAGAGGAAAATTTTCAAACAACAAATCTATTTGGAAATCACTTTTAATTCTGGAAACTCATTCCAACTAGCAAAGTCACATAGTCCCTTTTCAAATTGCTACAACTAAAAGAACTTCCAGGCTATTTTCTCATAGAGATATATTAAACTTGCTGATCTTAAACTTCAAATAACAACTGATATCAATTTTTACATTGGCACAAAACAACTAGGATTCTCCAGATTTAACAAAGTCGCCACCCACAACAAGTATGGGATTAAGATTCACATTCTGGTCTAGAAATGAAGCAACAAATGATTAGCTCATATGAGATTTTAACCTTCACTTCTCTAGCAGATTACAATTTCTGAGGTATTTTGATTTATAACTTTTAAAACCAGAGATATTCTAAATAAGACTTTTAAATCCCCAGTAGAGTCACCATTTTGTTAGGGTTTTTTCTTGTATCCCTCAACTCTAAAAGAGAATTTGCAAACTAGACTTGGGGATCTTTGTCTAGCAACACAAATCTACTTCTTCCAGCAAACTAAGGGGCAAGGAAAAGGCTAATGGATGAGTATTTGATCCTCCTTCTTCGTGTTCCACACACTCACGCGAGTGCACCTAAAATATGATAAAATCTACATATACAATGACTTACTAGATAAACCTCATTATGTAGATGTGACCGTGGATAGTTCTCAGACTTATAAAACATGGGAGTTCAACTCAACTAGTCTTATACAAGATCCCACCTGTATGATCTGCTAAGAACCATGGAAATGGTCAAAGTAACAACAAGGATATTCACCCTTCTTCTCTTCAAACCCGGAGGCTCGGGAAAGCTAACCTATCAGATTCACTTCTCCAAGGAATCACCAAAAGCATTTGCACTATTCAATGCAATTTATAAACATTTATACTCTTAAAAAGAAAATGGAAAATGATTTGAATTAATGATTTGATGAAGAAACAGCAAGACAAGAAAGAGATCAGTGCCTTATCTATTGGACAAAAGAGTCAAACAAATGTGCATTCCCAGAAAACCCTAACTCAAAACTCAAAAACCTGAATAGAATCCCTTGCAAGTCATTCTTCTCATTTCAATACCTAGACATCAGATTCATATGCAAACCTAGAATTCTCATAATTTAAAATGAAGACTTACTCTCTCCTTGAAAGAAACTCAAATTCAAACCCATAGATACCTTATAACTTGTATATTAACATGCCTTACAAGTTAATACACAAGAATTAAGATAATACATACAAAGACATCAGACAAGAACTGAATAGGGATTCCATTGTTCTTATTAAAATTCATCTGAATCTACACATTTGGAGGATAAAGAAACACAGAAAATAAGACTCAAGAGCCTGAATACTGCCCAGTAGCATAAATTTTCAACATCCTTTCTACAATGGAGAAAAAACCAAATATAGGTGAAAGGAAAACAATCGCAGTCACTGACACCTGTCTGTCCCAAAAAATATCTGCAACTGCGAATATCTGATATGATCTAGACTCAAAAGGCTCACAAAATCAAAATCATCATTCTGAGACCTTTCCAGTGATATATGATACTTGATATTTTTGGTAAAAATTGCCCTCTGAATCACTTAAACAAATTTCCCTTCCGTGCAAACTTTTAGAATATTCATAATATGTTGAAATATTTGAATTTATTTTCAATAGTTGGACTATTGAATTGAAATGATATTTCATTTTGATATTCTGCACATATTATCTCTATTTTCTACATTTTTACGTCAGAACTCACCAAAATTTGACACTTGGCACATGCTAATTCGCTGCATTAAACTGGCCTTCTTAACTCACCTTTAACTCCTGCTCATCTAGAGACTTGGAGACTAAGAAGTCTCTACATCTCTGAAATTTTTTCTTGACCTTGAGTCTATCTAGGGACTTGGAGACTAACTTAGTCTCTAGGTCTCTAAATAAATTTGTTAACCATGGGTTTTTTGGGAGACTTGGAAACTAAGGCTAGTCTCTAAGTCTCTAGATCTCACTTAATCGCACCTTAATTTCACCTTAACTATTTTTATCCTGCACTATGTAGTCTCCAAATCTTTGAATAAATCAACCAACCATGATTAAATCTAGAGATCTTGCGACTAAGTTGAATCTGTCTCGCGACTGTGGTTAGTCGTCCAGTCTCACACATTCAAGCACTTAATCACATGCATCTTGTGACCACGTGACTGGTGGTTATCTCCTGGTCACAGTAGTTATCTGGTCTGGTGGTCATCTTCACATGACTTTCTGACTTGCCGCCACGTATCCCATCTGCCTCCTCACCATCGACGCCAACTGTCTACAAAATTTCTTCCTGGTCACTCAGGCATGCCTCCCAATGCACAGTTTGCCTACACATGTGTGTGAAGAGAGCCTCCTACTCTTCTTCACATTTACTTATATTTTCCTTGTTTCTTATAAACATTTCAGTTTTCCATTGTGGGGGCAATGTGGGACTAAGTTTTTGAATGTTTTAAAGCCTTTATGCATTTTTACTCCAAAATAATGGGGCCCACCACACACTTAACTATCCAGCCAAGAGGCCCACCAAATGGCTTTTTGGTTCTTTCCTCAAACAATATACTAAGTGCTTTAGTATATAAATACTAAAAAAATTTGCAGCCTGAGCAATGTGGGATATATCTCTGTGCATTTTTCAAGCTTTTGAAAGCTCCCTTCAGATGCTGCTCACTCATGGCGATGCTTTTTTCTTGGTTAAGAATTTAATTCACCTCCATTGGTATGGGTGCCCCTTGCTATGGTTGCACATTTTCATTTATTTATTTATTTAATAAAAACTTCAAATCAGCCCCCAATTTTGGGTGCATCACTCTGTGATTTATGTTTTTTGCAAATTTCAACATATTTCCCTCCACCATATTGGGTGCCCCAATCTATGGTGGTTGTCTTTGATTAAAGTTTTAATAAACAAAACCTCTATGGTTTCATTCACATTTTAAATGAAAAAAAAAAAATTTAAAATTAAAACTCTTCCTCTGCTGGGCTACGCAACATCCTCTCTTTGGCTTCTCTATTTTTCTTTAAAAACTTTATCATATTTCCTTTAATGTTGGCTTGCGCCCCATTCTTTATGCTCTATATTTTGTTGTTTTGAAAACATTTAAACAAACTACAATCTCTTCCATATTGGGTGCCACAATCTGTTGGCTTCATTTTGATTGAAGTTTTTAATAAAAACTTACCATTACTCCCCCATGTTGTTTGCAATTTGTTGTTATTTAAAACTTTAAACAATCATCCTCCTTTGCATGGTTGAGCGCAACCCTCTTGCAATGGTGTTTGATTTTGCATGTTTTTTAAGTTCTAAACAAACTTCATCTTCCCCCAAAGCTGGGCGTACCATACTGCAAATCTCTATTTGCAATGTATTTTGTTTTGAAAAGAACTTCAAAACAATTCTTATCTGCTAGGCGCACCAAGCTGTGGAGTTTGATCTTGCATTTTAAGAAAAACTTTTTCTTTAAATAAAAACCTCCCCAAACTCGGTTGCCCCAATACATTTTCTTTGGTTTTTGAAAAACTTTAAACATTAACCCAAATATCATGGCCCCTCCCTTCAATGGTTTATGTTTGCCATGTTTTAATGTTTTTAATATACTCTTAAATCCTTTATCATGCTCTTCTTCTTTTTAACTCCAAATTTTGCATAAGCCGGGAGAATGCTGACAAATGTCAATGAATCTAACCTTTATTCCTTCTGATTTCATTGGCCATGGTGTAGTTCCATTTTTGTCCCACGGTCTAGTTCATTGGCGCATATTTTATAAGATCATTATTTAAATCACAAAATGATTTAACATAACAATATGCCATTTAAAACTTCATAAACTTAGTACTGGATTCCATGAACACATGATAAGTCTCTGAGATACTGGTGCAATGATCTCCATTTTCATCCTTGATAAAACATCTGATCAACTGTGCAACTTATAAAATAAAACCACTGAGCTTGTAATCAATTTTAAAACCGTTTTTCACAATTCTGCAAATTGGCTTTATTAATGGCGAGTAGCCTCCAGAACAGGCCTTGAAAACTGACTGAATGACTTCATAGGAATGCGCCATCATAAAATTAGGTTCAATCCCAACATGTGGGAACACGTGCCAAAGGAAATTGCACATAAATATTTAAGCCAAAAGATATCACTAGTCAAATATAGCCTTGTGAAACTTTCATTTTGTCCGCACTGTGAATCTGCACAAATCAGCTTAGAAACAAGCTTTGAAAACTTACTAACTGAAACCCCCAAGATCCACAATCTTGGATAATGATTCACTCTCACATATTGAAAATGAATCCAATATTAGCTTTCTCAGAAGATCAAGAGGAAAATTATCATTAAAGACCAAAGTCAGCTTGTTAAAAACATTTTGGATCTGAAACAGTGAAACAAGCAGAAATTTGATTTGGAAACGGCTTAGGAAAGTGACCAAATAGATTGGTCAAGGTCCAAAAATATTCAGGGAAGTACACCTCCAAGTCTACAATGCAAAAAAACTTTCAATTATACTTGACCTTGAGTCAGGTGCAAACAGGGAAACCACAAAGCAGGCTACTTGGAAAATTGGATTTCATCATTTGGCAAATTGATAGAACAAGCAAATGGAATGGGCTTAGCACACTGACCAAATGGACTTATCTTGACCTAAAAATGGAGACTCAAGAATTATTTGACCTCTATAATAAAATTCAAAATGAATTGTTTCAATTAGGTCACAAGGTCAAAAGTTACAATTGGCCAAACAGGGCTACTCAGAATTCTGGGCAGAACAAAGAAACAAGAAATTTCTGGAAGACCAACTTTGAGGGATCATAAAACCTATCAACCGGACTCAAAATGGATTGAGCTTTGACACATAGGTTCTTTGATATACATGTTAAACATTACAAAAGGGGTAGGCCATGAAACTTAACAGGAGACAAGATATTCAAAGGCAAACTAGGCCTGTTACAGCATGCAGAATTTGACAAGTGCTCAAATAAAGACAATCACTAAACAAATCAAAAATTGAAACTAACAAACTGGGATGTCTTCATATGCCTAAACAAGAGTGATGAAAACCTGACCTATATGAAAAAATTTAGAATTCCATCCGGGCAAATAGGCTCAAAAAGCACTTATAGGGGGTAAAAATGCAAAGTACTAATAAAACACTAAAAAATCCTTGTATTTTTGAGTACCAACACTAGGTGCACTTAGTTGTCTTATGATCCCATGTTCTTCATATTACTTAATAAACTTTTCAGATGTGAATTCTCCTCCTCTATCAGATCTCAAACATTTTATCTTTAATGCAGACTCATTTTCAACTTTAGCTTTGAATATTTTGAACTTCTCAAAAGCTTCAGATTTATCTTTCAAGAATGCAACCTACATCATTCTGGAGAAGTCATCAACAAAAAAAATGCAATACCTTTCATCGTAGCATTATCTTTTTTAAGTAGGTCCACATAAGTTTGTATGCACTAGATCTAATTTGTTCTCTACAGAGTTCTGTTTGCTTCTGAATGAGTTCTTCACATGCTTTCCCATCACACATTCACTGCACATAGTATCAACTGGTCTTGCAATACTAGGAAGTTCTCATACTACCTTTACATTCCTTATCCTCACTATGTTGTCAAAATTTATATTACAAAGTCTTTTTTTCCATAACCAATTGTCATCCACTTTTGCAACAAAACAACTTACTTCGGAGTTGAGCTGAAAAACATTACCTTTAGTCTTTGAACCTGATGCTATCATGCCTCCTTCTTTTTTTTTAATAATGCACCTGTTGTTTTTGAGTTCCTACTGATATCCTTTATCAAGCAACTTTCCAATGCTTATTAAGTTATGATGTAAGCCATCAACATACAGAACATCATCTATCTTGTTATTTCCATCTAAAGTAATAGATCCTCTTCCTATGATGGGTTTAGCAGTGTTATCTCCAAATCTAACCTTGCCACCTTTGTACTTATCTAGATTTACAAATCTATCTTTGTCTCCTATCATGTGATGTGAACACTCATTGTCAATGATCCAGTCTGTTCTGATGTCTTCTTGGGAAACTAAAGCCAATTCTTGTGCTTTCTTTTCATCTTCAATTTCTATTTCATCAAACATTTTTTCAATATCTTTAATTGCAACAAGTCCAATTTCATCCTCTCCTGAATCATCATCAGTCACACCATCTTCAACATGATAGTATTCCTTTGTATATTTAGGCTTGTAATTTGTTGTAACACCCCACCAGGAAACCTGAGAGGACAAGACATAAAATATCTATAAGATGCAAGTAATATTTTTTTTTTTGTTTAACTAGAATAATATTCATCATTGTACTTCATATCTCTAAAATAAAAAAATACTTTTCTACAACTTGAATGCAAGATTTATTCAACTTAAGTCCTCACATGTTCCCTAACATTGCTACTAAAGCAAGATTATCTAAACTATTAACATGCATAAGATATACATTTAATTGTGAGCTTAAAAGATCTACATTAATTTTAATGCACCAAGGTAAATTTCCCTAACTTGTTTCTTTCATTAAACATAAGTTAATCGTCTAACATCACCATTCCTTTTATCAACTGATGCCATTAGATCATATTGATTTTATAAATATCTATTATCCTTTGTACCACTTTCCCCTAAACATTTAGATAAGAGATTAGTATTAATAAGGAAGACAATATGATAGGTACTTCATTAACCCATAAACATGAACCAACCATTAACATTACTATCAAGTTACTATCTTGTTTCATTATTTCATAACTAATCATTATTAATAATTCCAATCACTAACCTATCATTTCT
>MU228067.1:828283-840593 GCA_018584345.1 Thuja plicata | reverse complement strand
GGTACTGGTTTATGAAATCATTATAAACAAACTATAGGAATAGATCAAACAAGTATCATGAACAACTTAAGCTATAAGAAAACATTGAAAGATCTTACTTCATTCAAAAACACAAAACTTATATTAGGGTTAGATGGGTATTAAATCTATTCTGAACTTTTTGACTCTTGTAGGACACTTGGATGCAAAATGGGTAACTTTGTTACATGAAAAACATTTGAATGGTAACTGTCCTTCATATTTTCCTTTTCCTTTCCTTTCTTTCTTAGTGATCATAGCAATGATTTCTTCTAGTTCTTTATGCACTTCTTCTTTCTCAATATTACTAGAGGTACTCAAGGATTTCTTACCATGGACTGAGGCTTTGAAGGTTGTTTCAATTTTAGGTTTTGTCTTCAATCTTGATATCTCAAATGCTGAAATTTTGTTGATCAAGGTTTCTCTTTTGAATTCTTTTTAAAATTGCATAGTTTCATCCAAGATGTTTATATTTCTCTCATAATCTCTTGTCAATGTAGTCATCAGTTTGTCCATTATGGCTTTCTCTAAAATTTCTCCACCATTGTTTCTGATTCCTGAAACTACTTCATTAATCCTCTGATTGTAAGCTCTGATGTTTTCTTCAGGTAGCATCTCTAAATTGTTGTATCTTTTCTTCCATGTCTTTCTACGCGCATTCTTGGCTTGGATGTCTCCTTCAAACATGTCTTCTAGGTATTTCCATATTGAATCTAGGATTTATCTGCCTTCTTAATCTCAGAAAATTCACTATTAGATAAGGCACTAATTAGGGCTTCTTTGGCAATTGTATTTTGGGTGAATATTTCCTTTTGTTTAATACTAGAATCTTCTTCTGCAAGATCTTTCAAAGTAGGAACATCAATTGCATGAGTAGCAACCTCATAGATATCAAAACCAACGTACTATATATGTTCTATCATTTTTTTCTTCCAGTCAAGATGATTCTCTCCATCAAACTTAGTACTCTCTTTCCTAAAGTATGCCATTTGATCTACCTTAAGCTATTAGGCTTCTTCTCCAAAGCACTTGGCTCTGACACCAATTGTTAGGATTAGTCCCAAGAGATAACTAAGGGGGGGGTGAATTAGTTATCTACCAGTTTCAACTCTTTTAACCAATTAAGTACACAATAAAATTAAGCATAAATGCAACAAGATAATACAGAATAAAATACCACAATTTTGGTTACGGGGAAACCAAAATAGGTAAAAAAATCCGGTGGGAATTAGCACCCACAAAGAACTGTACTAGAGTATAATGATCCTTGTTAGAAGATCTTTCAACCTTGTTAGATTTTATCTTTACAATGCAATAAGTACAATGACCTGGTCAAGGGTCGGACCCTGTTAGGAGTCTTTGACAAATAACCCTGTTAGGGGTCAAGACATATTGTGCAAGAGCACACTGCTCAAATGATGAAGGCTGCAACCTTCTGCAAAATAGATATACACTATATCTGATATTTGAATTGTTTAAGTAGACCTTTTGTCTTGATCAGTTCTAGTGACTTGTATAATCTTTCTTCTTCTTCACATGGATCCTTTTCTGATGAATGATATAGCTTTACTATTCTAATACATCAGACATTATGCTTTGTTTACTATCACAACTTTCTTGCTTCCTTTTTTCTTTTTCACACCCTTGGAAATCACAAATGAACTAATATAAGTATCTTCTTCAAAGATATGAATGTGTCAAATGTAGGAAACTTTTCAACAACTTCCTTTTTGGCTAAACTAAGCACGCAACATAATTAGAACCATGCAACTCAAAATGAATAGACGCATCGCTTCACATAGTCAGCTCCACCAAAATAACTCAAACATCACACTTCAGATGAAACATGTTAAGAGCCTTTAGTTAAACATTCTTAACTCATAACTAAACATGAATCTAAAAATGCATATCCCAAAGATAGGCACAACTGAAGAAATAATAAAATTATTGTCGGCTCTTAATAACAATCTTCTAAAACTATGGCTAGTAAACAGATAAACATAACTCAACTTTAACTGTACTATAGAATATGCATGTATGAAGATGGAATAATAAATATGTCTACAACATAAAAAATAACCACGCAAGGCTCCAAAATATCCATGTCAAAAAGTGAATACAGTGCACTGATGTATACTATATGTTGTCATCAATGAAAAACATACAGTCAACTATTTGCACAAGGGAAAATCTCTAACACAATCTAATATTATTGATTATAGATCCATTCAACATTACATGTAGATATGTATCACCTATTATGATTGACTAATACCTCTATTGCTCAGTAGCCTCTATTCTTGGTTCTTGATAACCAATTTCATCTTTTGTTATTTAGGTTCTTGAAATTATTAGTCTGTTCCATAGATGTGCTCGTTGGCTAGTTTCATCCTCTCCTCATACATTTAGAATAATTACAACATCTATTTATAAAATATATTGATCTAATTAAGCTTCAGTAAAACAAACCTAACTCTATGATCACAGGTTTACAACTTTACCTTGATCTCCTAGTCTGCATGTTTTCCAATCAGTTAGACTGATTAAAACAATTACAATAATGTTGCTTGTCCCTTAAGTAATGGTTTTAAAACAAAACAAAATGCTATAAATAGAATATGAATTTTTTATCTGACATGGAAGTTAGATCCACTTTTTGTGGGTTGTAACTGAGTTTTGGTGTTTGATGCTCAGTTTGCTCTGAAATTAGTTTGACTGTCTTTCGGGTTGCACTGTTTTGTTCTTTCGGTTTGCAATGTGCCTGTTCTCTCGGTTTGCATTGTATATTATTGTCAGGTTCCACTTTATCTATCAGGTGTCTCTTGTACTTAACATATTCAATGATCTCTATATCTATGCTTTCGGTGATCTTTGAAAGTCTATGTTTCATTGTAGGTTTACCGAAGGTTCAAAAAAAAATTTCCTTTTGTATACTAATGGAAAAATAATGTCTTCAAATTATAAGGAGATTAAAGAGATTGTTATGCCCTGCATACCCATCCCTACATTTTGTAGGAAAAATGTTAGGTCCCCCTTTTCGATTGTGCTTTTTCCTTGGTTTATTTTGTTTCCTTTGTTTCCCCTTCGGGCTTTGCTTCCGTGAGGGTTGTTTTTTCCTTTTTGCTTTTGTCTTCTTTTGTCTTCAGGACCCATTCCCTAAGTTGTTTTGTTCTATTGAGTCATCCAGATCCTGGAATCTTGGATTCTTTGTCATCATATCTTCTTTTGCGAGAAGATGTGGCTGCATGGAATCCCTGGGCTGAGAGTCCAGAGGTTTGCTTGTTCCAGAGTTGGTAGAGAGAAAGCAACACATTTTTACCCTAAGGGTATGAATAGGAATTACCTATCATTTTCACATTTATCGCGATCAAACACTCAGAGCAATTAGAGTGATTCAAAGGTGATTAAGATGATTTAAATGACACTTTGCTCCCTATGCTTAGTGATTGATTAATAGTGATTTGCAGTGCTTATTCGTGGTTACTAAAATCTTAACTTGTTGTAGAGAACCTCTCGTGCTTGTCTTTCTCACATTCCCCATGTTTTCAAGTAGGCCCTTGGCTCTTTTCTCTCTCCTTTCTGGTTTCTTTTTCTTCTGGGTTTGTGTTTTCTGGTTTTTTCTCTTGTTTTGCTTGTTTTCTTTATTCTTTTTTGTCTTTCCATTTCTGGTTTTGGTCTTGTCTTCGCCACCCCTTGGTGGGTTGGCTCTGCTAGAGGGTTGTCCTCCCTCTATGTGGTTGTAGTTTGAAAGTAAATACTTTGTATATTTTGTAGAATAGTGTAAATGCTCATGTATATTCTGTAAATTGTATAGCTTTCTGTATATAACTATATATATGTATGTTTTTTGTGGTCAGCCTGCGAGTTGCGCTTTGGGCCTCGTAGCGCGATGGCCCTCTATATATATTTGATACACACCCCATGTATCTCCTTCCATTTTTGTTGATCTCATCGCACTCCCTCATGACCAAACTATGTTTTCGAGCTCATTAGAGAGGTATTCGCCATGGTTCAAACTCAGCTTCTTGCTGGTTTGAGCCATGGTGACTTTCTCTCTCCTCTTTCATGTCATCTTTATAGAGGGATTAATTTCCCACTAGTGGGCATTCAAATCCAATCCCATCTAGCATTTTCTTCCCCTGTGTCAGCCCACTTGTCACCATTAATGCCATTACGTCACCTTTCACGTGGCCACATGACGACCCATGTCATCCAAGTATGGCTCACTTCCAGTCACATCGACAATGGTTAGTTCTCCCAAAATCTAGGTGCTAAGAAGCCCCTAGGTCTTCATACCATTTTGTCGCCTAATCCAATGTCTCGGAGCCCCCAGGTGTTGATTAGAATCTGATCATTGTTAACTTTAATATTCTGGGATTTTTTATGCATGCTAACATTTTTTTAGACAGGTGCGAAATGGTGGTGAACTCCCCAAAGTCCCTAAAGTATTATTTTTATCATATCATGTATTGACGGTTCTCCAGTCTTGCAGGTTGCAGATAGATTGATCAAAATGTCTAAAGTGATCGCTCCTCCTGATAGCCCAGAGCTGACATCTACCTCCACTCAGGCAGCTACAAAATCTAAGGCTGAAAAGATGTTGGCCAAATTACCGCTAACTTCCAAGTACCCAAAGGAGGGTGCTCTCGTAGGGTCCAAGGTGGACTCTAAGTTGTAAGAGATAATAAACACAGAGCCTAGACTATGGGCTGAAATTTAGGGCTTGGTCTAAGCCATCTACTAACAGAGGATCGTCGGAGATAATATGGAAAAACACATGGTCACCTCTGGGATTATTAAAGCTGCAAGTTTTCCCTACTTGGTGCAAGCACCCAAACTGATACTCCAACTGGAGACGCTCTACAACGCCTCCACTTGGGTTGTTTTTCTCTTCGATCCTCGGTCGCTACACTATCCAGCGACTATCGTAAATATGGAAGCGGATACTTTTGCTTTAGGGCTGGGGATCCCTCAATTCAAAGGGGTCATGGTTCTCTCCTGTTCCACTTCATTAAAGGAGTTCAAAGAGGCTTCCCTTCTCTCCTGGTAACATCTCAACACCCATTGGCTGATGTCCCTGAGAAGGGACTATAAAAAGATGAAGCCGGAGATTCCCTACAGGGATTTCTCAGCATGGATGTACTACTTTCTCTAGGGCATCACCACCCGCACTCAGACCTTCAATTGGGTGGCCATCATCACCAACCATGTGGACACACAGCTAAAGAGCATCCTCCAGAACTCAAATTTCCACATGACATCCACAGAGATATGCTTTTTAAGGTTTGCAGACAATGGGGGTTCTCGAGAATGGGCCCAGCCAGTTAACACCACGGGATCATTATCCCTAGGTCCAGTGGGAACTTAGCTTCCAAAATTTTTGTAGTGTAAATGATACGTTCATTTACTAGAATATTTTGACACTTACTTAGGACTCTGGATACCGGTTATCGCAAGAAGCGATGAACTTGGTGAGTACTTATGGGAATTACTTCATTCAATTCCAGCAGCACACATATATTCGGGTGACCGGCTTCTCCAAGAAACCCTATCTTCTCCCTCGATCTTGCAGGGATAGAATTATTCTGTTAGAGTTTTGTAGACAAATTCTGGAGCTGCATGCCTTCTTTAGATTGAAGAATGTTACCAATGTCTCATTCCCAATCTCTTGTGGGAACTATTCTTGTAGTCTTGCCACAGCAAAGGAGGCAGACAATGAACTGAAGAGTCTAGGACTGGTGGAATTCCACCATACCAGAATCAATTTTGATCCGCTGGGTAAGATAGCAATAGCACTTCACTAGGCATCCCCACCACACATTGATGATATTGAATATTTTTGGGCAGATTGCCAAGACAGTTTTGATCTTTGAACCCGCCAGCATTTGCGCATGTTTAAAGCCTTGATGAAAGCCCTCGACCTTTGGGGTGTCATGAAGGGTTTTTTTGATGCTGGGCCCCTGGAGGACCCATTGTATAAAGAGAAAGGGTTAGATAAATTAGATCTCCCTCTGTTGGACTGGGTCACCCCAGAGGATTTAAAAATTGAGGGGGTGTACTACCCCATTATAGATAATAGTCACAAGTATTTTGAGCAGGTGTATCCAAGGAGCACCTAGAAAGGACCAATTATTCAGAGGTCTGCCTTGACCTCCAGAGCTGTAGGACCCATCATAAGAAATGGGAAGGAGAAAGAAGATACCCCAGCCCAAGTACCTCCCAAGGGTTTGCTCCCCATAATGGCTCAGATACAAGAGAAAATGGAGGCATCGAGGCTGACAAGCCAGAAAATAAGCGTACAACTATCCCAGGGCCTCCTCACAACTCATGTAGCATCTGCTCACCCAGTGGGATCACCATCATTGGCCACACTAATGAGTAGGTGGACATTTTTTGAGGCGGAGTCTATAAATATTCTGGATATCGT
Organism: Thuja plicata; assembly: GCA_018584345.1. Classification (NCBI taxonomy): domain Eukaryota; kingdom Viridiplantae; phylum Streptophyta; class Pinopsida; order Cupressales; family Cupressaceae; genus Thuja; species Thuja plicata. Next base: position 834,148 of record MU228067.1, on the reverse strand, counting down.
GGCCCCACTACAAAGAAAGAAGAAGCAGAAGGTGAACCCCACCCCAAGCGCAGCTGCGGGCCTCAGTATGCCCGATGTTCCCCAGTAGATGTCAGTTTAGATTCCCTTGAACTAAATGACATTTCAGATACCTCTCCCTGCATGACAACTTCAATGATATCTTCGGGACGGATGAGCTCATGAACCTGCATGGGGATATAGATCATGCGGTGGAAGAAATCACCTCTCAAGAAAAGGAGGAGATCCCCACTGAGATGGAAGTCCCGGAGCAAGAAGATGCCATAGAGTAGGAAGTCTGGGAAGAAACACAAAAGGAGCCTGAGTGGGAGAAACACTGGTTCAGGAGATCGAGAAAGAACCAAGGCAAAGAGAAGACGAGAAACTATACCCCCATTCATCACACTCTAGATGCCTTTGGTTACTCTCGGTGACCAAACACCCTAGAGTACATTCAGGGAGGTGATCACAGTAGCCCAAACATTAAACCTAGGCTAGACACCTCTGCCACCTCTGAAAGACATTCCAATGGAGGAGGATATCTCCACAAAAGATGCCAAAGAAGAACAACAACAAAAAGATGAGGGGAGAAACCCCAAGGATACAAATGTTAATTTGCCTGATGCTGAGAAGGATGGAGAAATCCCCAAAAATATAGGTGATGTTGATACTGGCAGAGAGGAAACCCTAGACATCATGAAAGAGGACACCAATAGGGAAGAAGACATTGAGGCCTCCAGAGAGCAAGAAAATAAGCAGGAACAAGAAAAGGAGAAAGAGCCTGATGACACTGTAGATACCAGGAATGCACTGTCGGACTCCGAAGAGAGTTCTGATTCCTAGGCCTTGATAGTAAAGCTTCCCCAGCCACCCCAATGGCTGGTGGAATCCAAAAAGAAGAAGGCCCCGGTGGTTGCAACAGGTTTTCAACTCTCCTTGGTTGAAATAATGGCACAAAATATAGAGGCCAAGAAGCCTAAGAAGGCCCAAATAGTCCATACCCTCCAGACTGGTCCAAAAGCAAGTACAATTGCGACAATTGCAACACCTCCCCCAGATATAGATGTAGTGGTGGTAAGGGCCGAAGATTACACAATCAGAGAAGTGCCTCTAAGGAGGAGAGATAAGAAGGGAGAATTGGACCTTCTTTGAGAGGCAACCCAAGAAATAGAGGCCCGGTATAACAAATAGGCCCAAAAGTTAAAGGAGGAAAGAGAAAACATTGAGAATCTCCTAGGACTTCTTAAAGAACTCACACAGCCTCTATCCAAGATCCACTCAGAAGCTTCTACCTCTGGATTACCACTTGCATAGGGTGATGTCGATACTCTAAGGGCCATGAAGAAGATGGCCCAGGCTATGGACGGGTGGATCACCAAGTAGATAGTCTTCGTAAGGAAATTTTTAATGGTATCGCTCCTGGATCTTTATCAAATCAAAAACCTATTGAATCAAGTGAACGTCTCCACTACCTTATGGGAGGGGGAATTAGAAAAATATGAATAATAGAAGGTCGGGTTGGATGAGGTCTTCAACACTGGGGAAGAAGTCGTCATAGAGGCGAGAATTTTGGGGGAAGAATCATTTGAGTCCCTCCGAGCCCAGTACTCCAGACTTGGCCTCAAGATCGAGGTATGCAAGGATTTGGTTAAGGCCCTAAGAGAGAAATCAACTATGGCCTGGTATCCTTTGGGCCTATTTAAGGCATTTGTGGTAAGGGTGTCACAAGTTGACACCTTCACCACTGGAACATGCGCCCTGGAGGATTATGTCCTCAATAAGTACGATGAGTTAATGGAGTCCCTATATCAGTCTGTCGGGGACTTTGACAGAGGAAGACTATCAAGATTATCTAAGATGATGCTCCAGGCACATGATGTCGTAAAAATAGTAGATGAATTATGGAATGGTGTCAAAGAAGTTGAGGAGAAGTTTGAGGTTATCCGCAGCTAGTGGGGCAGCATTAAGGACATAGATGAGGATGGCATAAGCCAAGTTTTGGAGACATTTAAGAATAGTAAAGGGAAATAAGGTTTCTAGATTCTAGAGATTTTTACCAGCAGGGTACATTTTGAACATTCGTTATTCTTTGAGTGCAAGCTCCCGGATCCCAGAGTCCTGGATCCAATAATTTTGTATTTTTTGATGACTCACATCCAGGTTCCCTAGAGCCAATTAGTCATTATCAAGCAGTTAATAAGGGTTTTAGAAAGCAGGTGACCCCAGCAAGGCACGTCAACTCGAGGGATGGTTCTGACAGGTGGTCTTCCCAAGGTGCCGCTCTAGCATTAAACACTTGGTGCATCAGAGACAATGAGCCACTTTTACAATGATGAGGCATGAAGCCTCGAACCTTGGGGATCAGATTTCTTTTATTCTTCCTTTGGCTCTCTTCTTGAGGTCGATTCTTCCATACCTTTTTTCTTGTCTTTTTCTGCTGATCTGTAAAATCTCTTCTCTTTTCAAGGTTGTTGTAACGTGGTGCAGGTAGTACCAGCCACCAAAAATTGTATTTTATTGTTGAGTGTAAATTTATATTATGTCAGTTTTAGGGAAAACCTTTTCGTATAAATAAGAAGTCCGACCTCATTTCAAGGGTCGGCAGAATTGATGATTTTGCAGTCCATAGAAGTATCATTTTAGCATTTCATTTCTTGTGGTTGTAGAGCTCAATGCTCATTAGTTCTTAGTAGTTCTTAGTAGATAGATGCTCCCTTGCAGCCATTATTGTACACACCAGTGCTGTTGGAAAACCTGTTAATGAAGAAAGAAGAGTTCTGGCAATGAAGTTGTTAGCGTTCTGACCTTTGGATTAATGTTCTTTTGTGTTGTATGTTTCTAATGTCCCTTGCTCTAATGTTTTAAGTAGATTAATGACCTTCTTTTCCCCTCTATTGGATATGTATGAACTGATGGCTCTGTATGTAGTCAGTATTTAGTGTAGCATGTTAGAGCATGGTCTATGTTTTAAATGTATTAACATAACTATAAGTAGAATGGATACTCTCTAACCCTAGCATATCTTTTAAAGTCTCTTTGATAATCCAAATGCTTGTAGGAAACCCCAACCTAACGAAACACCTGGAAAAGATGAGCCAAGAAAACCAGCTATCCCCCTGAACAAAATAGTCACACTCCCAACTTAGCTCCCGCACTGTCGAGACCCGACTCTCACATGCTTGAATGCCAAGAAAATTTATCCCTCGGACAACCTTTAGAGGCAAATTTGGCCGGTACCCTAGTACCCGGTGACAACTTACACTCTGTTGGTGGACCCAAAGTCCTATCAACAGGGATATTTTCTCATCAAGACAGATGAATCATTTTGATTTCAAAGGATTTTTTTCTTTGGCTCAAAGTTCTCAAGTTTTGTAACAATTTTTTTCCTATAGTAGTGATGTGTCATTCCACAAGCCTGAAGCTTATTTCTCCCTTGTAATCTATAAAAGGTAAAATCAAGGTGGGAAGGAGGGCTCACTGGGAGTCATAAGTTTTATCTTTTTGGTCTTAGAGTTCGAGTCTGATAGAATTGAAGTTTGAAAATGTAAAGATCTTGATATAGACAATGAAAAATTGTTATGCCATTGGATAAGTCTTGAGATGTATGGTGAATCTTTTTTATAATAATAATTGAATATAGAAGAAATAGTTTTCATCAAATATCTCTCCTTCTGTTGATTTGTATGAACTTTTAATGATTCAAGTCAAGTATTTATTTCATTTACTGCATTTTTGAAGGTTTATGCAAATATTTTGTTACTTTGATTCAAGTAATCAAATAATTTTTCAAAATAATTTGCAAATTCATATAGTTTATTAGAAGGATATCATAAGAAGTAATTTGCAAGAAAATTATCAATAGGAATTGTTACAAAGTGATAATTTCCTAGATTATTATTATCATAATTTTTTTCATATGTATATGTTGAGGTTTGTCTAATGGATTAAGGCACTGATCTTAGTTTGAGAAGGTCTTGTTATTTGTGTTTAATATCAACAATCAAAGTCAAAATTGAAAAATATCTTTTATCTTTTGTATTGGTTCAAATTGTTATAATTTACTCAAAGCTCCATATCACTCAGTGGTCTTAGTACATATTGGGCTAATTTGTATCTCATTCTCTAGTATATGTTAAGCATTAAGGAGATTGTATTCTTTTCTAAAATGTAGTCATATTAGTAAATAAGTTGTACATTAGGATTTGAAGGTACACCCACCTAGGTCTTACAAAACCTAAAGTGTAGAAGGATCTTAGATCCTTGTTAGCTAGTCCATGATCTAATTGTGTTTCAACAATTGAAAGCTAGCCTTTTTATAGAATCATTTATTAGAATCTTTTGTTTACTCCTTTGGAGAACCAAAAGGTCATTTTGGTACAACTACTGTATTGAAGATCAGATGATGCAAAGGTACAGATGCATTCAAATATGTCTTTAGTTGACCTATGTTAAATTGTATAGGTTCGCATGTTGATTTGAGTGATTTATGATTGATTTACCAGAGGCTAGTATTCTGGTTATTTTGAAAGTGACAATGTTGTAGTTCTTGGATCGGTATGGATTGGTTATGCAATATTCTTGGTTTCTAACTCGGTGATGAGTTTAGGACATCAATGTGTGTCCTAAACTCAAGTGGTTTGTGATATCGATACTAGAAAGTTTTTTAATAGTGGCAAAGGTTGCTAATTACAATTCTCGATGAAAAGTTCAGAGATATTTGTGAATTTTGAGACAGAGTTGTTCTTGTTGTTGTCATGGCATTTCATGTTTCCCTCTAATGTTTCTAGATTGTGTTCTATTCGTGTTATTAGATCACATTAGGTTATGTGATTGGATTTGTTTATTTTCATGTAACATGTTTCTATTCTTATTATTCTTGGTCGAATCAAAGGCGTAGCATGTTGTTAAGGATCATGGTGTGATTTATGGATCTGGAGCATGTTTGAATGTGTTGTTAATGATCATTGTTATGTATTAGTCAGTATATCAATGGATCACATTATGTATTGAGTTGTAATGAATTAATATTTTATAATTAGGTCCTTGGCTGACATAGTGAAAATAAATTTGATGTAATGTATAAAAGAATGTAATCACTATAACACCCCAAAATTGACATCTTGCAACCCTAACCAATTTTGTTGCATTTGTCATTCTTCTAAATCATTAAAGTCCTATTGTACTAGGCAATTCTAAGTTTTTGACCAACTCTACTCGACCTGAGTGTCAAATGTAGAAAATCCTAAATCTACATTAATCATACATCATTTTTAATTCTTAAATACCAATTGGCTAAACAAACCCTATGATTGAATTAATTTAATTATAAAGTCCTAGCACTTTAATTAAATTAAATTCACCCTCTTTAGCTAAGACACATGAAAAAGAGATTAAATAATATTTAATTATTAAATAAATATCCTCTTTTTCAATAATTGAATTTAATATTCAGATAATTGAGAAAAAACAATTATAAGGTCATATTTATTTAACTAATTGAATATTCTATCAAAAATCTTTCTTTTATTTAGAAATGGAAACTTTGAATTAATTGTGCTTTAAAGAGAAAGAAAACAATTTTATTCAAATAAAATAGAATTAAATCAAAGAAAGAAAACAGTTAAAGCAGGAAGATACAATTTATTGTATTCTTTTGAATAAAGCTTTCTATTTTAAACTGGCTTTTCTATCTATTTTATTTCAAAGAGGAAAGTTTCTATTCTAATCATCTCTGAGTCTACAAAAGAACTCTCATTCTTCATTCAAAACCCCCACTCACTTTTGCATTGTTAGAATACTGAATTATTGTCTCATTTTCTTGCTAATCTCATATAGAATAATTTCATTTTGCAATAAGATAGTTTCAAT
>MU228067.1:802457-827106 GCA_018584345.1 Thuja plicata | reverse complement strand
GCCAAGCCCTTCCAAACCAGTATACAAAAAATGCTATTGTGATTAATGTCACAATAGACAGGTGTGAATTCATTGTGGCAACCAAAATCTCCTCCAGTACCCTAGTGGTGCGTTAAAGTCCTGACATCATTAAGGTGAAAGCCTTACTTTGAACGGACTGGGAGAGCCCCCTTTATTGGGAAAATGACTTGATCACAACCACCTGAATGGATGTCCTTACTACAAACTATTGTTCTAGTTTCCAAAAACCCTCTGTCTATTAGCGCGGAAGGTCAGAGACCGACTAAGACACCCCACATTCTTATGGATTTTAGTAGAGATAATAGCCCTTTGGGAAGCAATTCCTTTGGTGTTTGAAGCTTGGTATGCCTGAGAAGTGAGTGCATATGTAAGGAGGAGCCCATGATTCCAAGCTTCTAAGTTATCTGCTAAGAGTAAGCATAGCTAAACTTTGGTTCAAGTGGGGATTCAATAGATATTGTCCTAGCTATCCAAGGATTGTAATGTTCTTGTTCTGGTACTACAAACATTCTGCTTAATGTGTTTTGCGTGGGTGTATCATTTGAACAATCAAAACTATCGCCAAAACACACAAACTGTCAATCTTAAACATGTCCAAAACAATCTTTAACTTGAACTATCTGTTAAAAATAGCATGATTTCATCTTGGGAAACACAAACTGGTCTTAACAGTCTGATTCTGTAAACATCTTTTTTTAAACATTTGCATAGTTTCACACGAAATTTCTAAATATTTGCATCATTCGGTGAGAATCTTCGTGTGATATTTAGTATATTGTCACACGATATTTGGCAACAGTGCCATTACTCTATCAATTTTTATTTTGTCAACTAGTGTCATTCTTCGCGCGAAGCAAGCATTTCTTCGCGCGGCTCGGTGAGAAACTTCGCGCGACAGAGCATTTCATTCCGTGAAACTTCAGTCTTTTGCCCAAAATAGTGAGCTAAAATCTACCAATCAGTTGTACTTCTATCAAATCTGGTCTCTGATATGGGTCTATTTTTCCACCATCTATCTTCACACAGTCTGAAACTTAGTTTCTTGGGTTGAGAACTACGTGATTCTTGCTTAAACTGGTCTTGTCTCATGTCTTTTTGATTTATTTCATCTGTGTCATCATGCCTTGTGTCACAATAGTCATCTCTTGGCTTGTTTTAGCCTCATCTTAGATGATTTTCACCAAGGATACTTCACCTTTTGGCATGTTCTATGCAATTACTTTGAGACAATTTCACGTTTGGTCCTAGCTCACATTCCTTGTTCAAAACTTTGTCCATGACTATCACAACTCGAAGTGGCAAAAAATTTTCTTCAATCAATCAAGACAAATCTATGCTTTCCACACCATTACTGGCTACATCTAGTGAGGAATCATCTCGATCTCCTTCCTCAGTACGATGACCTTACAATAAACGGTCATTTCCTGTGGATCTTAGTAGGGTTCAAAATCCTTTGTTCCAAGAAAACCCAAATTCAGAGAATACTCAATCTTTTCATACCAAGTCTTTACACCTTGAATCCTTGCATTTTGGCAAGATGGCAGATCATAACCAATTAGGTGGTGAGGTTAGCAGAACTGATCTCTTTAAAACTTGGGGTAAGTCCCAATCTCAAGACCCCCCTAACGATGTAGAAGTTTAAATCACCCAAGAAGAGATTGCACAAGCTCATGCTAACAAAAAATTTTGTAAAATGGTGGGAATTCTACTAGCTGAGGAGAAAGAAAAATACATTCTTGAACTAGCCAATCAAGGGGCTAAGTTACCTTCCAACTATGCTTTAGAAACACTTGTTGAGAAAGAGGAAGAAACTGAAAATTCTTACTTGCGCAAAGAAATGCAAACTATGTGAGAGCAACTCTCTCAACTCTTGAAAGAGAAAGACAAACCTATCACACAATTCATGTTGGAAAGCATCTGTCCTTTCCCATTTGATAAAGATCTTCACATGCCTCCTTTTCCTAAAGGATTTGAACTTCCTAAATATGAAAAATACTTGGGTACATCTGACCCTCAAGACCATTTGAGATAATTTGGTGCTCTCTCCATGGAATTCATGCATGACACAACCTATCTTATGCATCTTTTCCCACGTAGTTTTGGAGGATCAGCTATGGAATGGTTCTCTAGACTACCAACTGGCATCAAGACCTTTGACAAAATTGCCAATTTATTTCTTCAACACTATTCTCACAACATCCAACATCTGGTTCATATTCGAGATCTTTGCAACTTGAAACAAAATAATGGGGAATCCTTCTTGGCATTTCTCCAATGATGGAGACAACTCTATAAATGATATTCTTGCAAGATACCTGAATCAGAAAAGTTGGACATCTTTCTCGATAATATTCTCCCCAACTTTGGGTATCAAGTACAATTGCAAGGTCCTCTAACCTTTGATGATATGATCAAACAATTTGTAAGAATCAAGACATTTATGATCAAGAAAGGAGAATTGACCTTATGCAAGGAAAATAAACAAGGGTCTTCTTCCTCAAGCAAAGATAAATCCAAATTTCCCAACAAGAACCAAAATGTTGTGAATGATGGTGTTGTGAAAAATGTGACTGCTAAGCCTTCCAAGGTTGACTTTAATCTCACTACCACAATGCAAGTGGCCAAAGCCACTGAACAGGTTGTGGCAAAATCCAAACCGAGTACTTCATGATTTTCTAGACCTAAACCTTGGGCTCCTAGGCCCAAGTGTGAGTTCACTCCTTTAGGAGAACCTCGTCAGGTGGTTTACAAAACTCTTGTGGACAATCAGTTACTTACTCCGTTGGCTAATCCATGACCTTATGATCCACAACCAAGGCCCCCTTGGTGGAATGAATCCACTTATTATGATTTTCACCAAAATAAAGGTCATAAAATAGCTACTTGTCTTAAGTTGTGGCATACAATCCAGGATCTCATCGATAGTGAGGTTATTGCTATGGGAAGTCACAACAAAAACTCTGATCACCAAGCTTTCAAGGATCCATTTCCTCCTCATGGGAAAGGTGAATCATCTAAAGGAAAAAATACTGATGCTAAGGTCAACTATACTTACACCAATAACGACAATGTCATATATATGGTTGAACCTGTTGACACTGAATATTGTAATGTCCTCATTCTTAAGGGAAAGGAAGATACTCCTAAGTCTAAAACACCTTTCATTTTGTGAGGGTCTGCACCTCAGTCTTCTGAATAAGGATAGTCTCAAGTGAGTGCTAATATTGTTACTCGATCTCACACTAAAGTCATTCTTAAAGGTCCTGAGCCTTCTATATCTACATCAACTCAACCTTTAGACAAAGATAAAGTTGATTCTACTAATAAGAATCCCAAAGTGGGTTCCTCATCTAATGCTACCAATTACAACATTCTTGATCAATTACATTGTACTAATGCTCAAATAACTATTTTTGAGTTCCTAAAAATCTCCCCTGCTCATAGGGAAATCCTGGACAAAGCCCTCACTGAGGTGAATGTCCCAAAAGATCTTGATCTCAACCAGTTTCAATCTATGGTAGGTCACTTGACCTCCTCACATTACTTGTCTTTCTCTGAGGAAGATGACCATTCTTTGAGTCACCCGCATAATAATCCTCTGCACATTGAAGTCATGATAGGTCCAAAGCGTGTTTGTCATGTTCTCATAGATAACGGCACTGGCCTAAATATTTGCTCTGCTAGTTTCCTTATTGAGTTAGGATATGGCAAAGATTGCATTGATTCTCGCAAAAAGATTACCATTAAATCCTATGATGAGGAAGAATGTAAATCCAAGGGGCTAGTTGTATTGCCAATTAGAGTTGGTCCTGTTGAACGAGATGTTATCTGTCAAGTGCTTGACATCCCTTTGGCATACAATATCATGTTAGGAAGGCCATGGATCCATGAAATGCAAGCTATCCCTTCCACATACCATCAGTGCATTAAGTTCCCATTCCAAGGTTCTGAAGTGACTATACCTGCTAATACACGCTATGATTGCAATTCCCTCACAAAATCTACTAACATCCTTGTGCCTACAAATAGAGAATATATTAAACTCTTTGAGGATAAATTAAAAGAAATGGAAAAGAGTCTGACACTCAAAGAAACTGATATGGGAGGATATCAGATTGAACCTATGCTATCTATTACATCTTTTCCTTTGTCTCCCTGTTCCTTTGGGAGACCTTTTGAGAACACTGAACCTTCTATGGTTCCTCCTCTAACAAAGTATGGTGGTACCTTTGTACAAGCCATAGTACCATTAGAAGAAGAAGCTGAAAACAAAGCTATCAAAGCTTGGATCTATAAAAGAGAACACAATTCTGAAAATACTCCTCGTTATGACATGAAACCTGAGCAATATGGTAAATTTTTATCTATTATGAAACATTTTGGCTATAAAGGAGATGGTCCTATAGGTTTGAATCATAAGGGCTTAATTGCACCACTTGAAGCTATTGGTTGCAGAACACATGACTCTATAGGTATAGGCTTCCAGAAACTCACATTCCAACTAGGAATAAATAAGTTTATACCTTGAGAAGATAAGAAACCAACACCTAAAGAAACACCTAAAATTACAGAGCCTGAAGACAACTCTTATAAGGATACTTTTCCTTATCCTATTCCACCAGACCTGGCAGCATTCTTTGCTGAGCCAGATAACTTTTTACCACATGTCAGTACAGTAGACACTGATAGTGATTCTGATACCACCACTTCAATTGCTCCATTAACTTATGAAGAGTGGAAAGACATATATACTCTGAACTCTAGTCATCAGGGTAATTTATTCATACCACCACACTTTCAAGAACAGTTTGATCAAGAATTCCAATCACTTCTCCTTACACAAGAGGCAACTAATGCTACAAACACTACTGAGGTACCTAGGTCAATAGGTGCTCATCTGACCATAGAAAAATTTCTAGGAAGAAGTCATCCCAGCTGGGGACAAAGGGTTGATTTCACTCATGTTCTTGACATGAGACCTAATGATGAAATAGACTCCCATGAATATGAGTTTGATAGCTTGTCATATGCCACTTCTGACAAAGATACAGATACAGCTAATGCATATGAAAACCTTCTCAAAGTAGGTGAACGGTCTAGTGTAGGGTCACATGAGTCTGACTCCCTAGGTGTTAACATGTCATCTACTATGGTCGCTAGGAATCAAATGAATTCAACTATACCTCTGGATGAGATTGCTTTAGGTCTCAAATTGCTTGTCCATGCCTTTGATGATTATACCATGAATGCACTTGAACCCGTCACTCATCTTTCACTTCTCCATCCTGAGCTTATAGACTGGAACTCTACCTCCCCATCTAACGAAGTCCTTATGTTCTAGAATGATTACACTCTTGCCTGTTACCTATAGACTATCAAACCTGTAACGTCTCTCTCTAGTGAAGCAAGTGTCAATATGACCGAGGCAGACATCAAGTTTCTTAGTCACAAAATAAAAAGAAGAAAAAATAGGCACTTTGATGGTGAAAACCACCTTGTGGCAGTATCAGAGCCTAAAACAGTCAAAATAAAAGACATATCCAAGGGTGAAAACCTCTCCGAGGTGCCCGAGGATGAGATACTTGATGCCCTCCCAAGTCATTTTCAGGAAAGATTATCTATTCTTATTGAACCAACTCAACCTATCAACTTGGGTACAGAGATAGAACCTTAGATTATTCACTTGGCACAATCACTATCAAAGGTAGAAAGAGAGGAATTCACCACATTCTTCAGAAATAAAAAGATTAACTTTGCACAAAAATATTCAAACATGTTGGGATTAGACCCTAATCTAATCATGCATCATCTATCCATTGCACTAGGTGTTAATCCCGTCAAGCAGAAGCTTCAAAAAATGCATCCACACGTAGCTCTACTTGTCAAAGCTGAATTAGAGAAATTGCTTAAGGTAGTGTTTATCAGAGTAATTGATTATGTAGAGTGGATCTCTAATATTGTTCTAGTATAAAAACATGATAAATCCATAAGAATCTGCACATACTTCAGAGACTTGAATTTGGCATGTCCTAAGGATGATTTTCCATTGCCTAACATTGATATGATCGTAGATATGGCAACTGGGTATGAAATATATTCACTAATGGATGGTTTCTCTGGTTATAACTAGATAAAAATTGTGCCAGAGGACCAAGAGAAAACATCTTTCACATGTGCCTGGGGTACCTTCTATTGGAATGTCATGCCCTTTGGACTCAAAAATGTCGGTGCTACATATCAGAGAGTGGTTACCACTATATTTCATGACATGATGCATAAAACTATGGAAGATTACATGGATGACACTTTGGCTAAGAGCATGCACCAAAAGAAACATCTTGCCGATCTAGGTCCTATACTAGATCTTATGGAACAATTTAGTCTAAGGCTCAATCCTAAGAAATGCGCATTTGGCATAACATCTGGTAAGTTACTTGGCTATTTCATCTCTGCCAAAGGTATTGAAGTAGATCCTACAAAAGTACAAGCTATTCTAGAAATACCGCCACCAAAAAATATCAGACAAATGAGAGGACTTCAGGGCCGACTGCAGTCTATCCAGCATTTTATCTCTCAACTGGCAGACAAGTCACAACCATTTACCAAGACATTGCACAAGGGTGTGGCTTATCAATGGAACAAATAATGTGATGAAGGGTTCACAAAAATCAAACAGTATCTTATGAACCCACCGATCTTGATGCCTCCCATTCATGGGAAGCCACTTATACTTTACATATCTGCTACGGATACATCATTGGGTATCCTATTGGCTCAAGAAGATCAACAAAAAAAGAGAGGGCTATCTACTACATTAGTAGAGCTCTGGTCTCATATGAAACAAAATATTCTTCTATAGAGAAGGCTTGCCTTGCAGTGGTGTTCGCTTCACAAAAATTGCGGCACTATATGTTGGCTCATACTACACATCTAATTGCTAAAATTGACCCTCTTCAATATTTACTTAGTAAAGCTACCCTCATAGGTAGACTAGCTAAATGGGTCATGCTTCTAAGTGAGTTTGATATTGAATATGTTGAAAGGAAAGCCATTAAGGGACAAGCAATAGCAGACTAGTTGGCAGAAGCACCTCTAGTAGATCATCAACCATTGCACATTGAATTTCCAGATGAGTCCATATTACTTCTTACACATCGCTCATGGACTATGTTTTTTGATGGTTCATTTACCCAATAGGGGTCAGGTGCCGGGATACTATTCATTACACCTCAACGGTACTCGCTACCAAAAGCATACAAGATGTTTTTTCCTTGTACAAACAACATTGCTGAGTACAAAGCCCTCATTAATGGTATGAAGATCGCCCTTGAGTGGCACGTAGATGAACTAAATGTTCTTGGAGATTCCCAGTTGGTCATCAGTCAGTTCAATGATATCTATCAGACAAGGGACGACAAGTTGGTACCTTATAAATGGTTGGTTGATGATCTTAAATAGTACTTTACTCATATCACATTTCAACAAGTTCCAAGGACCGATAATAAAGTAGCAGACACCATGGCTACTCTTGCCTCTATGCTACAAATGCCTGAAAATAATTTTAGACATGAATTCCTGGTGGAGACGTTACGCTACCTAGCCTATGACTCCCCTGATTCCCGATGATCTATTCTATCATAGGACATGACTCATCCCGCTACCATCACATCTTCTCCTACCTATGTGACCAAATTATTCTAGACACTTACTCCTAGAATGAGAAACGTCACCTAATCCGTAGTGCTTCATGGTTCATCATCATCGCTAATGACTTGTATAGACATGGTCTAGATGGTACCCTCCTTAGGTGTTTAGAACCCGATGAATCCAAACAAGTGTTAGTTGAGGTGCATGAAGGCATCTATGGGTCACACTCTAATGGCCTGACATTGGCCCGTAAACTTATTAGAGCGGGTTACTACTTTCCAGATATGGAAAAGGAAGCAACACAGTTTGCTAAGTCCTACAAACAATGTCAATTACATGGAAACCTAATTCATGCTCCAGCCAATGAGCTGATTCAATTCATTACTTTCTATCCATTTCAACAATGGGCCTTTGGTTTAGTGGGATAGATCTACCCCTCATCCTCCAATGGGCATAAGTTTATCATTAAAGCTATGGATTATTTTACTAAGTGGGTGGAGGAAGTCCCTCTCACCGTTGCTAGTGGAAAAATAGTAGCTATGTTTATTCTCAACTACATCATCTGCAGGCATGGTGTAACCTCTGCAATTATCACGGATAATGGGGGACAATTTAAAAACAAGGATTTGACAGAGCTCTACTCTAAGTTTAAAATTACTCAACATTGGTCTTCCATATATTATCCTCAAGGTAATGGACAGGCGGAAGCATCCAACAAAACAATCCTTAAGATCTTGCATCTCACAGTACATAAATCCAGATGAGATTGGCATCTCCGAATCAATCCAGTTGTTTGGGCATACAAGACAAGTATAAGAACACCAACAGGGGCTACTCCCTATGTGTTGGTTTATGGAGCAGATGTTGTGCTACCTATTGAGTTTGAGATTCCTTCTCTGTGAGTCTCTCTGAAAGGCCTCATTAATGATGAAGATACCAGAATATCTCAGCTACAAGAGCTAGAATTACTTGATGAATGTTGCCAAGTGGCGTTTGATCACCTGAGAGCATACCAAAAGAGGATGTCCAAGAGTTATAACAAAAAGGTTAGACCAAGGGATTTCCAAGCGGGTCACCTCATTCTGAGGGAGAACCCTAAGAATCAACAACATCAGATCCAGAAAGGTAAGTTTGAACCAAATTGGCTTGGTACGTATATTGATACTATAGTGTTTGGGTCTGGTACCTATCAACTCTCTACTACTAAAGGAGAACAACTCAAAGAGCCCATCAACTCTCTTCATCTGAAGTGATTCTACAGCTGAGACATCTTCAGTATGCTCATGTATATACTAAAGTCCTAAAAAAATGATCATCTTAGTGAAAACCTAGTGATAGGCGCTTTGATGTATCTCCAAAAAAAATCATATTTTCCAAATATACAAAAAAATTAAAAAATTGAAAAATACAAAAAAAAAAGAGAAAAAGAAAAAAAGTGCCATTGATGAAAACCTGGCAAACAGGCGTCATGGTAGCAAAAAAATAATTTCTGCCAAGAAGGTGAAAACCTGGTAAATAGGTGCCTCTTGTTCCACAATGCTATATCTATCGCAGCACCACTTGGCTGTATGCATTTACTTTCCTACTTTCCTGCTTTCCTGCTTTCCTACTTGCATTTTCTTTCAGTTCCCGTCAAGACACCAACTCACATGGATTGAAACTAGTCATACTCTCATAACAACCCTCCTGATCTAGGGGGCACTATCCTATTATCTTTTAAGCATCCTCTTCACATCAGTCACCAGTGGTTCTCACTGTGCCTTCCTACTAATGTATATCTTATACTACGATCATTTCATTATAGCATCTCTCTCGCGTAGGTCACTAGTGGTTCTCACTACGTTTGCCTACTATCTCTATTCTATCAAGATCGCTCACATTTGTTATAGTTGGAATTGTACTCAACTTCTCTATCTATCGATACTAGGTCTTGATGATTCTATGATTTAGTTTGTACATATCTTTTGGTCACTTTCGTGACATTCTGGTTCCCTTGCGAACCCTCCTGACTTGACATTGACTCTGCGCCATATGCTTGGGGACAATCACATCTGGTTTGTCCTCACAACATACGTCAAGTCAGTCATCATTACTTGGGGGCATGGCCCCCCAATCAATCATATCTTGGTTTACATCTAGAGTCAGTAATCTTGTCATTTCTCAAGGACAACTCGCTACTGACACAAACTGGTGTTTTTCAACACCACCATAAACAGTGTTTTTTAACACTATCTTTGGACACATCTGTGTTTTTTAAACACACATTGGATATCTCACATGTAAACATCTATCGATAACAATCAAACACAATACACTCACAAGCACAACGATGTTTTTCAACACCTCTAAACATGAATATATTCAAAACCTTTGAAACTGGCTGAGTTATGCTTGAATGTTTCTTTGTATGCTGTCTATTCTCATGGATTTCATTGATATTTTCTTTGTCTACTGCTTGTTAGTGTAGTCTCGATGATCTGGAAACGTAAAATAAATAGGGTGTATGTGATAAGAGCTCCCACAATAAGGTGGAATAGCCTCACATCCCTCGATCTTGTTTATTTGTATGCCATGGTGAGGTTGGTACTATCTCCTTGCTTGTTATTGCTTTGTTTTCCATTGTTTTGTTTGTTATTGATATGTTTGTTTATGCATGATCACACTCATGGTTATCTTGTCTTTAAAATGCCTCGATGTTGGTGTACTCTTGCAACATTAACTGGGAACAATGTTCAGTTCATCTTGGCTTTTGTACCCTGGTGCTTACGCTCGTTTCCTACATTTTATCCGATGATAAGTCATATTCATATCCTTATGGTTGCATTGTGGTGCCAGTAAGGGTTGTATCGACTTTAATGTTCCAAAAATGCTCAAAGATGATGATTATACGATGGGTCTCACAACCATGTCCTAGCATTGCACCTTCATATTGCATTTAGCATAGGATTGCATTTTCATTCTAGACTTGCATTGTGACAATGATTCAGTATTCTCTTCATTGCATTCTTCTGGGTTCATACTTTGGAGAGTTCTTCTTCACTATCCTGGTTTCATCATGACTGCACAGGTGTTCGATCCTCTCTCTCATTTCTTCACATGTTTTTTTGGTTAGCATTTGTCATCCTGCATGAGATGTTAGTACCATATACATATTCATATTCACAATTCATAACCATTTATACATTATATTTACATTTCCACATTGCATTTACATACATACATCTTTACATTCACACATGTGCATCTCATACATATCTTTTATACATGTTCATCCATTTGCATACATTCTAAGTATCTAGTCATCTAAGCATATAGGAAACATCTCATAAAAGACAATATACAATTTGCGATGATGCCAAAAGATGAGCTCATATATGTGTGTGTGTGTGTGTGTGTGTGTGTGTGTGTGTGTGTGTGTGTGTGTGTCGATACAAATACAAAATGGTGCTACTCAAGCATGATCTATCTCAAAATGGTGATATAATACAAGGATGCCAATGCATCAGATACATCCTATGACCTCATCACTATCTATCTATCAAAACCTAACTCTGGCCCTCTCCCTCATCACCTGGAGGAGGTGGAGGTGGGGCCCTATCTAGTGGAGGTGCCATCTGTGCTCCCTCTGACCCTCTCACATAACTCAAAAACTTGGCCACTTGAGATGCCTCGTCAGGCACCACACCTATATATGATGCATAGTAGTAGGCTGCCCATGTTGTCTGATGCCACACCTCCTCTTGTATCACCCAGAGATTCTCTCAAAGATCCTGTATCTCTCGGTCTCTATCTAGTAACCGAGAATCTCACACAACTAACTGGATAGTCAGATCTCCCACCTGTCTCGTGAGCTGTCTCACTCTCTCTCGGATTGCCATTGTGGATCCTGTGCTATGTCCTGCATAGGATGATCCTCCTACATAGAATCATCCTATTGTCCCTCCTCTTGTGGAGGTACCTACTACTCCTCCTCTAGCTGTGCTGCCAGCCATCGCCGAGACTACCTGGTACTACCATTGCTGCTAGGTCCAACATCCATCCCCATATGTCAGGCAGGGATATCAACCTATACTGTCCTAGGTCGGGGACCCTGCTGTAATCCTGGTTGTACCCTTTGCTATGGTGGAGGCATCTGCACCTGCTACACCTATGGATGCATGACCTATGGGGGTACCACGTGCCCTTGGCCTACTATACCCACTGGATCAGTGAATCTTGGTAAAGGGTGCATAATGAAGTGCTCCCTATACTCGGCTGTCACGTCGGCATCTGCCACATCCCTGAGATAATCCCACTGAACTCAGACCAATGCGTGGATATCTATCATAGTGTGCCCCTGATCCAACTTGATCCCCCAGCCTCTCCTAAGCTCATCGGTGAATCAAGCATATACTGTATACTCCTGGGAGATGTCCTGTAGGTGACCAAACTGCCGTCATACCCACTTCTATGGGAATCTCTTGATCACTATGATGGTGTGACCTATCATCACATGGGAACAAAACATATGACTCAGCTGCTCTGCTGTGTTATCCCAGGCCTCTGTCAACCTCCATGACCTCCATACCACTGCTGCTAAATCATCGAGCTACGCTCGCCACTGATCAACCTTACCTAGTGCGGGCTGGGTAATCATCCCTCTATACCGATAAATATAAGGCTCCAACGGTTGCCTCATATCCTCACAAATGGGTCTGGTGATGGGAAGATGCTCCCAAGCCCATACTTGTAACACAAAGACTCCTGTGGCCATGCTCTTCATCTCCCGATAGGCAATCTCATGCATCTCATGATACATGTGTGCCAGCATACACTGGCCCCATCTGTAGTGCCGCAGTTGCGCTATCATCAGCTGTAGCATCCTCCCCCAACCACACTCTATCCCGTGCTATCCACGGTTAGGCATCAAGTAGCACCCTAGGAAGCATGCTAAAACCATGGGCAACCTGTGAGTCAGACCATACTTGCTCATCAGATCCTCCCATGGGATCTCTCTACACATCACCACGTCATCCTGGAAGATCTCTCTCAAAGCTATTGTGCCCAACTTGGTTCGTGTCTCATACTCAACTCGGATACCGACAAATGGTATCCTTAAGATCCAATAGATATCCTTAGGATTAATGGTCATCTCCCCCTGTGGTAAATAAAATGTGTTCATTTTCAAATGGAAACACTCGACCAAAGCTCCCAACAGTCCGTGATTAACCCGAATCTCAGGTATCTCACATAATGTGTGCAGTCCCAAAGTGCCTATGTGTGCCATCTCAGCATCATCTAACTAAGATACCAACCTGCTGATAGCTGGATGATGTAATCTGAATGCTATATCTGGAAAGTCAACCTGCAAGACATATAAACAACAGAGCATGATTAGTAATCGACAATAATCAAAGTATAATGAGATAATAAAGCATTCAAGACATGCTATAGACGTTAACGATGCTGATGCAAAAGCTATTGGACATGACACAGAATGATTTCATGCTCATTTTTATCATTTTTTCTCATGCAAAGATGTAGAATTTCACATGAAGAAGTTCTCTTTCACGTGAAGAATTTCTTCACGTTGCGCAACATTTCTATTTCGCGGGAGCTTTCATGCTTGTTCATGCGAGAAAATACCCTCTCAAGGGGTTTCTAGCGCTAAACTAGGTACTTTCCCGCATGAGATTCCGCACCGAGTGGCGTGAAACGTCGTGTCTTTGCATGAGATTTCCCTATGGGGCATGCGAAGAAACTACTTCTTTGCGTGAAGACCCGTGACTCCACTTTTCAAAACATGAAAAACGAGCAAAAAAATTGATCGAAATGAATAAAATTTGAATTACAGAGAAGTTTGCCGACTACTTACAGGAGGTCCATATGCTGCGGGCCGGCTGTGTCTCCTAGATCACTCGAATCAATGACTGCTGTAGGGGACCACCATTTTGTCTTTTAGCTCAGAGCTCAATTCTCAAAAGTCAAAGGGTTGAAATGATTTGAAAATGACCCTTTTTGTCCTTATATAGGTTTTGACCTAATTTTTCAAAGTGCTCCATTTTGCGCAAAAATTGCACCACTACCTAATTTGACCACTATAAATCTATTTTCGTGATTGAAATCAAAATCTGACAATTCTATATAGCTCAAAATTGCATTTTAAAATTTTCAGGACCGACACGATCGGACACTTGTGCAGTCAACTTTCTGACATCGCTTTCTTGTCAGAATCTTATCATATCATCATTTTCTAAAAATCTTTGACTTTTTTCTTCAAAATTCAACTCTAGTCAACTCTGGTCAACTCTAGTCAACCTTGGTCAACCAGACTTTGAAATCACTCACAATTGATTCAAAATCTTCTGAATTCTTCCGTAATCTCTTCTAAGTTCTTCTTGATCTCTGACTCAACATCTATTCGTGATTTTTTGCTCTCCATCATCATTATGATGTCTCATCTTTCTATTTTGCTCCCGAGGGGGTAGGATGATTACATCATTGAATCTATTTCAATCAATCTAATCTGATTTTCAAAAGTTCTCATCACTTGGGGCATGTTCAGTTTTTCGTACCTCACAGTCAAAACTTGATACTCCACAATCAATAAGGGCATCTTTGTTCCTTACATCTTGTCATCTTTTAAGTATCTGAGAAATCTAACTCAGATTCTTGAGGATCAAACTCCATTCTGGAGATGATTCTCGAAATCTATCCTTTGGGACAGGTATCGGGGCAATCTAACCCTAACTCCTGAAGGTTGACCCTCATTCTAGGGACAGTCTTGTGAAAGATGTCTATCTTTTTGGGACAGGTATCGGGGCAATCTAACCCTGACTCCTGATAATCATGCTCCATTCTAGAGATGATTCTAAAACCTCTGTTTTCTATCTTTTGGGACAGGTATCGGGGAAATCTAACCCTAACTCCTAAAGGTTAAGCCTCATTCTGGCGATAACCTTGTGAAAGATATCCATCTTTTGAGATAGGTATCGGGGCAATCTAACCCTAACTCCTGAAGGTTAAGCCTCATTCTGGGGATAACCTTGTGAAAGATGTCAATCTGGCCAGTGTCTGGGCAATCTAACCTAGATATTGGAGGACTAAGCTTCGTTCTAGAGATAGTCCTAAAATCTTTATCTATCTTTTGAGATAGGTATCGGGGCAATCTAACCCTGACTCCTGAAGGTTAAGCCTCATTTTGGGGATAACCTTGTGAAAGATGTCAATCTGACCAGTGTCTGGGCAATCTAACCTAGATATTGGGGGACTAAGCTTCATTCTGGAGATAGTCCTAAAGCACTATTTTACTATCTTTTGAGACAGGTATCGAAGCAATCTAACCCCGACTCCTGAAGGTTGAGCCTCATTCTGGGGACAGTCTTGTGAAAGATATCTATTTGACCGGCATCTTGGCAACCTAACCTAAACTTCAGAGAGTCAAGCTCTGTTCTGGAGATGGCTCTGAAATCTTTACATCATCAATTTTTAAATCTACTCTATTGTGCTTCAGGCATCAGACTATTCTTTGAATCAATGCGCTGCTCGCACATCAATTCAAAGAGGGGCAAAATGTAACACCCCAAAATTGGCATCTTGCAACTCTGACCAATTTTGTTGCATTTGTCATTCTTTTGAATCATCAAAGTCCTATTGTACTAGGCAATTCTGAGTTTTTGACTGACTCTACTTGACCTGAGTGTCAAATGTAGAAAATATTAAATCTACATTAATCATACATCATATTTAATTCCTAAATACCAATTGGCTAAACAAACCCTATGATTGAATTAATTTAATTATAAAGTCCTAGCACTTTAATTAAATTAAATTCACCCTCTTTAGCTAAGACACATGAAAAAGGGATTAAATAATATTTAATTATTAAATAAATATCCTCTTTTGCAATAAGTGAATTTAATATTCAGATAATTGAGAAAAAGCAATTATGAGGTCATATTTATTTAACTAATTGAATATTCTATCAAAAATCTTTCTTTTATTCAGAAATGGAAACTTTGAATTAATTTTGCTTTAAAGAGAAAGAAAACAATTTTATTCAAATAAAACAGAATTAAATCAAAGAAAGCAAACAGTTAAAGCAGGAAGAAAACAATTTATTGTATTCTTTTGAATAAAGATTTCTATTTTAAACTGGCTTTTCTATCTGTTTTATTTCAAAGAGGAAAGTTTCTATTTTGATCATCTCTGAGTCTATAAAAGAACTCTCATTCTTCATTCAAAACCCCAACTCACTTTTGCATTGTTAGAATATTGAATTATTGTCTCATTTTCTTGCTAATCTCATATAGAATAATTTGATTTTGCAATAAGATAGTTTCAATTTCTAGAATAATTGCATTGAAAATCATGTCTTAGATTATCTTACATCTCTCATTTCTTAGTATAATCTTGCATTGTATTGCATTCATAATGATAAATCCTTCATTCCTAGATTGGTCCATGGTTGTGAGACTCTCATTCTGAGAGAAATTTTAGAAACCCCGTCTAGATAGAAGGCAACATGTCGAATCATGCAGGAAGACAAGATGAATAATCTCATATTCAATCTTGTGTGTACCTGGTGAAGAAGGACTATGTTGAAGTGTATGGTGAATTAACAAGGCCAAATTTACCACATACAATCACTTGTAATTGGGAAGCATGTGTAGAGGATGGTGGTGAGAGAGTGCAAAGAGGTATGAGTAGAATTTGCAATTGAGGTAGAGATTTGATTTACTTCATTGGAACTCTTTTGGCATAAAAGAGATGTTATTAACCAATTCATGAGTTATGGGTTGTTGTCCATTTTGAATTGTAATCAGAGTTTGATGTAAGACAGTGAGGCATCCTTTGGGTTGAATCCCTTAATATATTTCAGTAGTTATCTCTAGGAAGTGTTCATTAATGCATGTGCATTCCCCTTTGTAATACTCCTAATAGGGTATAGTGATTTTAACAAAGTGCATCATCTTGTGGGTTTGATCCCCTATGTGGTTTTTCCCTCAACTAGGTTTCCACCTAAAAACTCTTGGTTTTATGTGTTGATTTGTGTTATGTAAACTTACATTTATGTTTATCATTCAGATTTGAGGTTAAGGATAATAACTTGGATAAATTTTGGAGTTTTGGGACAAAACTGATTCACCCCTAGCTTAGTTGTGTGTGTTTTCTTGTTCCTAACAATAGGTTCCATGTCTAGGTCATCTTTGTTCAAAGATTATTGAGTATATTATAGATTTTTTATTAGATTTTGTTTATGTGTGTTGACATTAATGTTTTTTCATTGATTTCAGCATACTATTGTTGTTAAAGACAATGTGTTTTATTCAAAAGAAAAGATTTCAGTTGTTCAGGTGATATGTTCTTGTTTTTATTCTTGTGTTGCGATTGTAAGTGATGGTTCAAATTTGTTTGTAGTTGATTCTGGTAAACTTACAGCCCTTTGCATGTCATTTAGAGTTATGTATGTTTGATTTATCAGGTGCTATTATTTCTATGTTCTTGTTATTCAGAATGTTTAATTGGTTGATTGTTTTCTTCGGTATGGATTGATGTGGTTGATTCAGTGGATGGAAATTTGGTGGATGATTTGGGACTTAATGTTGTTTCCTCATCTATTGGTGTTCATGATTTAGAGTTTGGAAATTTATCTTTTTGGTACGAGAGAGTTCAATATTTGGTTTTCATGATGAATAGTACAGAGATGAGTCTAGATTTTGTGGTTGAGATGTTATGAAGGATTGAGAGGTTATCCATGCTACTTTTTGGTTTTCTTGGATCATTTTATGATTTTGATATTGGTTAGCATTTATTCTTGGCGATCGTATTTGGTTATTTTTTGAGTGTGTTGGTGTTTCTTCATTTACGTCTTATTTGACTTGGTAAAGTAATTATTTGAAATTTGTGGTGTGGATTTGGAAAGTTGTTGCATGTTCATGCATGATTTTTGGGTCCTATATAAGTCCTAGATGACTTGATTTGGATCTCATTTTTTTTTTATCTTATTATTCATATCATTTATTTATATAGGTCTTAGCTATCTTTGTTGTTGATTATTCATTGCAATTTGTATAAATGGGCAATCATTTGTGATTATGATGTGTGGAAGATAGAGCGGAGAGAGATGTTTGTATTCTACAACTGAGGTAGAAATTATAGTTTATTGGAATACTATTGGATTTATATATGTTGTAAGTTAGTTTAGTTGTATTGGATAATTTATCTATCATTTGTAATTGTTATCAAAGATTGATTGGTAAACCCAACTAAGGGCCAAATTGTTGTATTGTGAGTAGTGTTGTCTAGTCAATGGGCCTATGAATGCAAGTCCATTCTTATTTTTTTGTATTTTCTATTAACTGGTTAGTACTTTTAGTAGAGTGCATCTATGTTGCAGGTTTTACTCCCACTGGGGTTTTCCCTTAATTGGTTTTCCTTGTGAACAAATTTGGTGTTGTGATTTATGCATTGTGGATCTTGCATTATTATTTATCTTCTAGATCTATAATTTGTTTAATTGTTTTAAAGTTAATTAGTGTGAGGACACCTGATTCACCCCCTCTTAGTTATTCTTGTCTTCTTTGGGCCTAACAATTGGTATCAGAGCTAAGTCATTTTGAAGAAGCTTGATCGCTTAAAGGAGATCTAATATCGAAAGCATTAGGAAAGATAGTCCAACATTTGATTGAACCAACAGCCTTATGTGGAAGGATCAGATGACTACTTATCTGACATGTATGGGAGATGAATATTGGGAGATCATAGAGAAAACTTATTCTATTCCTAATGATCTGACTCGGGATACTACTGATGAAAATAAATGTTTAAAGAAAATATGATAGTTAGGGATGCTTTGATCAGTGCATTGTTAGATACGAAATATTAGGACATCTATGGATTGAAGACAACACATGAGGTATGGAATAAAATAGAAAATATTTATGAAGGTGACATGTAAAACAAGCTAAGTTTTAGGGATTCAAAGCAAAGTATGAGGATATGATGATGACTAAAAGAAAACTTATCTTATCCTATATTCAGAGAGTGAATGATTTGGTTAGTTCAATCAGATATGTTGGTGGTACTTTGGAAGATAATGAAGTCATATATATAATTATGAGATCATTGCCTGGTTGTTACAGTGATAAAGTTACATCTATTGAAGAAGTTATAACTGTGAAAGACATTAAAATATAATCCCTAATGAATAGACCATGTTCTTATGAGATGACCACTCATTCTAAGGAACTTATGAAGGTTGAAACTACATTCAAAGACAGTGTGACTAACCATGATCAGGTAGAGAATTCTTCTAGAATAATAAAAGAGAGTTAATATGCTAAGAAATGGGAAGAGATCATGGAAGAGGAAAGAAATATCGGGAAACTTGAAGCCTTGATTGCAAGAAGATTCCCTAAAGGTTCTGGTAAGTATTAAGGAAAGCTACCTTTGAAAAAAAAAATTGTAATAATATTGGTCATATTGCATTGAGGTGTCCAAATAAAGTCTCAAAGGAATATAAGGTAAGATCTTAGAAATTTCATCCTAAGGATCATAGAAGCTTTTATGCTACTGAGGAAGGTGTGACTAATGATGAATTTGGTGCTAGTGATGAAGAGATTGTGTTTATTGCTATTAAAGAAGATAATCCTAAGGAAGAGAAAGCATTAGTTTCACATGTTGTTAACAGAGATGAATAGGTCATTTATAATGGATGTTCACATCATATGAATAGTGATAAAAATATGTTTTTTATGTTGGAGTTGTTGGCATTCATGTTTTTTCATTGATGTCCACATATATTTCAGATGAAGAAAAACATACTAGTTATCACTGGTGCATGGATGACTGACAAAAGTGTACGAACACTATATGGATGTTTCAAAAAATGAAAATATGGGGATGTGTATATGGATGAACCTGGATCTTATATCTAATGTAGCTTGAGTTTATGTTTCTTTTTTTTTAAGTTTCAACGGTTTTGGTGAAGACTCTTTTCATAACAGTGACAAAGAATTGTGACATAATTAGTCTCTGAGTTCTGTAGATAACATGAATGAGAGAAAGAGGAATGTCAAGAGACATGTTGAGGAATTTTTATATGATTCTTGGGTTGCAAGACCCTTGGTGATGTCATTCATCTTGTGTGTTCCTTAGAAGACTTATTTGGGGCCGACTTCAAAGATGTAGCGTGTATTATTGATAGAAAGCATGGATTACGGATCTTGTATTATATTTAATGAATTATAATTGATGTTTACTTGTTTAAGGTACCATGTGTATCTTAGCAAGGGGTTTCTATAATTATTTTTACATTGGTTAATTCTTAATTGGCCAACCTAATTGCTTGTTGTAAACTTGTATAAAGGAAAATGTTTTTCTTGATTAGGAGTGTGGACAGAGAAGTATGGAAGCTGCGAACTTGTATTTGAGAAGTGTATTGGATGTAGAGAAGAGATTATGATTGATGAACTTCATTGGAAATGTTTAAGAATTTTTTTTCTATCAATCAGTTCACTGGATGTGATATCTTTGTATATATGTATCTCAGATAGTGAGTCCTAAAGGTGGGTTTAACCTTCTTTAGGTAGTGAGCTTGGGCAGTGAGCCTTTTGTTTCTCTTAAATCCTAATAGGGTCTATCCTTTAATAGGAACTTTCTACTATATGTAATAATCAACTACTAAAAGGGCTAAATCTGCTAACAAGGATACTATAATTTTAGTGCATTATTTGTGGGTGCTAATTCCCACCAGGTTTTTTCCCTTAACAGGGTTCCCTCGACAACAAATGATTATGTTATGGTGTCATTGTTTATATGTTTAGAATTTCATTTACCTTTGATTGTTAAAGGTTAAATTTTATATAATTGAGCATACAACTTATTCACCCCCTGTCTCAGTTGTGCTGGTGGACTATTATTTCTAACATGTTAAGCTTGAAAACAATTATGGTGGTGTTGTTAGGTTTGGTAAAAAAATGCCTTCCATGATAAAAGAGAAAGTATCTATTACTCTTGATGGTAAAACTCATACTAACAATTTTTTGTATGTTAAAGGATTGAGCCATAATTTCTTGACTATTAGACAGCTACTAGACAAGGGATACAAATTGGAATTCATAGAAGGAGTTTGAAAAATCAATGGAAGCAATAGAAAGTTGATCACATAAGGTATACAGACTGTTGGTATCTATTTCATATGAAAATTGTTGAAAAAAAATGTTGGATTGCAAAGGTTGATAATAATTAGTTGTGGAATGGAATATATTATCATATAGACTTTGATAATATGGTAAAGGTTAGCCCTACTAATTTTGTAAGAGATTTTCCTAATATGGTGAAGCCTAACAATTTGTGCAAAGAATGTCAATTAGGAAAAATGACTAGATCTATTTTTTAGAGTAATAATGTTAGTAATAACTGAGAGGGGGGGGTGACTCAGTGACCTCAAATTTTTATCCTTCAAACATTAACCACCAATCAAATAAAACTTAGATTATTAATTCCTTAAAAGATGCATACCATGAAAAACTTATAATGAATGATTGTCTGTTGGTTTTCCTTGTTTGTCCTTATTCTCCTTGATTTACTGATAAGCAGTATAACTATTTACCAAAACTCAATAAATATGCAGAGTATACCGATCAACCCAGTGTTAACTATGTCAGATACAAAACAATACAGAAATGAATCATACACACATAACACATGAATTTTTAACATGGAAACCCTATTAAGGGAAAAACCACTGGGACTGGTACCCCAAATTTTCACTCTTTTGAAGTGATCCCTGTTAGGAGACAACCATGTTAAAGGTTACAAACACACTTTTAAGTGTGACCTTGTTAGAGGATTTTATACATAGAGGTTGTCACTTAGTATCGGGCATCTATTGCTACCATCCTTGAATCAACCTCCTTCTTAGACTGTCAATAGGTATCGGGAAAGTCCAATGCTACTTTCATGAATCAACCTTTTTGGCACTCCTTGGGATGTACCTCAATATGTAGAAGATTGTTAAGTCTTGCTCTGTTAAGAGACTTGATGCTTCAATGGTTAAACTGAAACACTATGACCTGTTTCTAATGCAACTTTGAATTGCATATTTTTAGTTCTATTTAAGTACATTACCTCTCTGATCAATGTATCAATTCAATTCTTTGTGCTCCACACTTTCTTCTCTATGATGCTATACTTCAGTGTTCATCGATGTCTGCAAAATTATTTAGCTCTCCTTCAGCTTGATTGATCAGGACTGTATGAAGTAATTCTTCATTAGTTTCTCTTCAGCATCCTCTTTTTATTCACTTCCCTTAATCCCCTTTCCATGAATGTGATCATCCAAAAATGAATTAAGCTTGTCTCTTATATAGACATGATTTTTACCTTTTCTTGATTCTTGATTCTTGGCGTGAAAAACAATCTAGCCAATTTGATTTAAAGCATAACTCCTGATTTATCTTGTAGTTATCTTCTTTCCAACTGTAAAAATCTTCTTTAAATCAACTACTTAACTCTGGTAGAGTAAAACAAAAAACAACCAGTTAAGTCTATCTTTAGCTCTTGCCAGCTAGATATTTTGTCATTTTATGAACTCTCTGTTCCGTCGGTCAATTATGTAGTTAGTTGTCGGTGATAACTGACAGTTCCATCAGCATGACTCTAGTTAGCTTCAGGATCTCCATCTGTTGGGCATCATTAGATTTTTACTCATCAGGCAACTCTATTTTTAGCTCGTCGGGCAACTCTGTGGTTTTGCTTCATCGAGAAACATTGTCTTCTACTCGTCTGGTATCACTGTGGCTTTTCTTGTTTGCCTTTACTGATGGTGTACACTTCATTGGTGTTATCTGTCACTTAGTGAATACTTGTTATTTATGCATTTCTAAAATCATAACCTTTGTTCTATAGATTATCTGAAGTCTTTTGCATTATGTACATGACCGTATAGATGATATCAAGTTGACATCAATGAAAATACAAACCATTAACTGATTTAATGCTTTGCATTATCTTCAACTTAACATTATCAAACATTTAATCAGTTACATGCCATCAATATCTCCCTTTGGAATTGATGGAAACATACTATATTATCACACAATACTATTTCTAATACAATATTTAATACAACATTTTAGATTCATCAAACTACCAATCCCTTTTTGTCAACCGATAAAATGTCTGAACTCTGGTAAGCTTTGTTTTAGCTTTGATTTTGTTCTTGCAGCTCTTATGTTCTGATGTGGTGTGTCCTCTTCTTGTGTCAATTTATCTCCTGTGATTGTTCTCTCTTTGATGTCTTTTTCTCTTGTCAGTAACTCTCCCTTTGTGTAATCTTTTATACAACTTTCTCTCCCTTTGGATATAATCTATCCCTGCTGGAGTAATATGATAGTGGATAATCTCTCTTCCTTTTTCTTTGAATATTGTGATAATATGGATATCTCTCTCCCTTTGACAGCAATGCCAAATAAATATTTTACAAATATCTGACATTCATGTTAAGTAATCATTTTTCTCCTATCCATAATATATTCCTTGAATTTTCTTTATCCATCAGTAATACAACAATATGTTCCAGTGCTCGGTTCTGGTATATACCTTTCCTTATATAGATGTATCTTTGAAGTTCATCTCTTTGCTTGCATCAACATGATTGATATTCTGATAATATGTAGGCTGATGCAACCTTAAGTCATATTACTAACTGGTAGACAAGAGTTTGACCC
Source organism: Thuja plicata (assembly GCA_018584345.1). Classification (NCBI taxonomy): domain Eukaryota; kingdom Viridiplantae; phylum Streptophyta; class Pinopsida; order Cupressales; family Cupressaceae; genus Thuja; species Thuja plicata. The sequence goes on along the minus strand of MU228067.1, from coordinate 803,725 downwards.
CTAGTCTCTTTCTCAAGTAATCAAATGTATCCTTGGGTAGTGGCTTGGTGAAGATATTAGCTAATTATTCTTTTGTTTGCACATACTCAAGGATCACCTCCTTTTCTTGAACTTGTTCTCTCAAATAATGATACTTGATGGCAATGTGTTTAGTCTTGGAATGCATGACTAGATTCTTGGAAATGTTTATTGCATTGGTGTTATCACAATAGATAATTAATGGTTCTGAGATCTTCATATTCATACGTTCCAGTAACTGTTTTTTCCATGCAATATTTGAGCAATTTGCAACAGCATCAACATATTCTTCTTCTGCAGTAGACTAAGAGATGCATCCTTGCTTCTTGCTAATCCATGTGACAAGTCGGTCACCATAATAGGCTGCATTATGAGTTTGATAGGGTTTCCTTCATCTTTATTGTGGACTTTTAATCAACTATGATCACGTTCTGATCTTCATTTCCTTATCTTCTTTCGTGATCTCAATCAAAATTTTCTATCTTAAACAGTTGATTGATTTTGGGGCATTCTCTTTCTTAAGGCAAATTCTCTTTCTTCTCTCCATTTCTTTCCACCTCTTTCAAACTTCTATCTTGTGGGTCAAAAGAGAAATGATGAGCACTCCTCACTCTATAATCATGGTGAAATGATCCAATCTCTGTCAGAGGCTAATCAATAATAAACTGAGAATCAAGAGATGACTCAAATATCCAACTCTAAACAAGTGGTTGGGCAATATCCTAGGTAACCCTCTCAACAAATCCAACCACAATATCCCTGCGAGGAAGAATTGTAGTCAAAGTATTTAATTGTTAGACTTCATGTTAGTTTTCATTTTAGGCTACATTATGAGTTTGTGAGGGTTTCCTTTATCTTTCTTGTGGACTTTTAATCAACTATGATCACGTTCTGATCTATATTTCCTTATCTTCTTTCGTGATCTCAATCAAAATTTTCTATCTTAAACAGTTGATTGATTTTGGGGCATTCTATTTCTTAAGGCAAATTCTCTTTCTTCTCTCCATTTATTTCAACCTCTTCCAAAAATTCTATTCTTCCATTCACTTTCACCCCACTTTTTCTTCTTCTTCTTCTTCTTCTTCTTCTTCTTCTTCTTCTTTTCTTCTAATTCAACCTTGGGGCCAAAAATGTGTGCTAAAATGTTGACACACTTCTATGAATCATTCTATCCAAGGTTGCTCAAGAATGAGGCCTCAAATATCGATCCATAGCTCTCTAGTCATGGAGTGCAAAGGTGTGAAATGGAG